>CM035439.1:4010115-4222615 GCA_020310875.1 Ceratopteris richardii | reverse complement strand
AGTCCCTTCTGTTATGGCCTCTATCGTTATTGTTGAAGTTGTATCCACCTCTGCCTCTATTGCTTCCATATCCACCTCTTCCACTTCCTTTCTCGGTCTTTCCATTGAACCATCAATTTTGAGTGGTGTGTTTGGTCTTATCACAGATGGCACAAGGTTGAAAATTCTGGCCTTTGTTCTTGTCATGCTTTGGTCCTTTCTTCTTCCCTTTCCATTTGCTCTTGCCTGCAAAGTCGGCCTGGGAAGTTTCCTCTTCATCTTCTCCCTTCTTCTTGCCTTTCAGCTTCTTGTCCTTCTTATCTACATATAGAGCACTAGTTGAATTACCATGATAGAAGTTACCTTCCTTTATGCTATTGTTGGCCTCTTGATTGACGAGTTGTCCAAGAAAGATGTTGATGACTGGAGTTTACACATCCATGATGAGATTATAGATTTCCATTGCTTGCCATCGCTAATCCCATTTTCCACTTGCTTTGGAAATCTTCCTTAGAATTGCTAAAGTTCCTCTTAAAATATTCTCTCTTAGCTTAAAAGTTTGAATGTGCAGACATTCTTGATGTCTTTTCTAGACATGTTCTAGGCCTTACAAGGAACTATACCAATACTTTTTTAGGCTTGAATTTCTTTTGGCAAACCTCTCTAATGATCGATTCTCTAATCATCATGTTCATCCTTTGACCCTAGGCCTAGTCTTAAACTAAATCAACCTTAGCTTCCTTGGACTTGATTCGGCCTTTGAATTTGGTGTTTGATGAAGTTCACCAAAGAGCAAGGACTAAGGTATTGCCACCGTCATTCAATTTCCATTTGTGACCTTTGACTACTTCATTTTGGCCGATCCTTTTGGAGAATACATCCAAATGGCATGCTTTTCTTGATCGAAATTGACCAATTTTGTTTTAGATACACTAGCTAGATTTCGGCCATTCCAACTATAGATTTGTTGAGCTATCTCTTTTTCTTTGAAATTTTTGGAATAGCTTTATTGAGTTTAGACATTTCTTTCTCTGTTTGAAAGTTCTCATACATGAAAACTAGCATTGGTTATAGGAATCTTGTCATGTTCTTGAAAGATATGACTCAATAGTCACTGCAGGGTCACAAAGGTATTTCAAAAATATGGTACTCATATGTTCTATTGATTAAGTATGGAAAGAATTCCATGAATTACGTTTTAGGCTGTGACGTTTGTAGTTTCCAAAAATTTAATTATGTGAAAGAATCTTCTCAAATTATTTTGAACCTTGTTAAGTTTAGGTAGCATTCATATGGTAGAACTACCATTCAATTTCAAAAGCATCTCTTAATCAAATCTTTGAGAAGTCTTTCAAGGGATGACCAATAACTTCTTATCCTCCTTGAGTTGGCGTTTATTCAAGATCACTCTTAGATCCGAATGCTTTAGTCCATATCTAGCAAGGTAGATAAAAATAGAAATTCCATGAGATATGATATTATGGTCAATCCAAAAGGTATCATGATATAAGAAATATTGGATGTTATTCTTATAGATTCTTCTTTGCTTGTAGTTTCATGGATTTCTCTCATAGGTTTAAGTCTCAAAGTACTTAGTCTATGAGTTCCAATACTTGAGATTTTGAGTTTATGGGAATGCTAACACTCGAGATTTTGAGTTTATGAGAGTTCTAACACTCCTGATGGAACAGTTGATAGGTATAAGGCTATTCTTCTTGCAAAAGGTTTTTCTCAAGAGAGAGGCATTGATTTTGATGAGACATTTGCTCCCACATGCCAAATGACTAGTATTCATAGCATCTCACTTGTAGCTTATCATGGTTGGAATGTACATCAATTGCATTAAAATTACATGGAGAAGTGTATGTATTTTAGCACGTGGTTTTGTGCAAGAAGTGTATGTATGTGTTTCACTTCTCAAAGATCCAAATTTTGAGAAGTGATAGAGGAGGAGAGTAGATGTCTAAAGACTTTAAACCTTTTCTAGAAGATAAAGGTATTTCTCATCAACTCACTATTTCTTATACCTCATAACATAATGGTGTTGCAGAGAGAAAGAAAAGGATACTTGAGATGATGCATAGTATGGTGTCATCCAAAAATCTTTCTCCTAAGTTTTGGTTTGATGTAGTACATACAATTGATCACATTTTGAATAGGTCTTCCATAAAAGCTTTAAAGGTCATCACACCTTATGAAGCTTACTATGGGAAGAAGCAATGTGAGTTATTACAAAGTCCTTGGTCCTCCAACTTATGTTCACATTGAGAAGAAGGAACATGGTAAGCTTGATGTAAGAGTCATTAAAGCATTCTTTATTGGTCATGCAATTGAAAGCAAAGGATACAGATTCTATGTTCGAAATACATGTGATATCCTACTCTCACACAATTCATATATTGGAGAAAGTTTGATTTATGATAAGAAGGAAGAGACTCTGGATTTCATAAAAGCAGATGAATATGCATTTTTCAAAAGGAGTTTGGATTGTTATATTCAACCATACAAGGGAGTGATGAACATTCTCAAACCCTAAGAGATGCACTTGATAAAGATTAAGAGAGTAGGGGCCTCCCAAAGTTGTGGTGCAAGTTTGATCCCTGCCAAAAGCGTGCAGCGAACATTGAAGTGCATTTTTTATTTCTTGAAAAACACCAAATTGGTGCACCATGATAAATTTGGGGAAGGATCTTTTATCATTTTTTTTAATGCCATTTAGAAGCTTTTTGCAATCATGATTAATCACAACTTTTCACGATGAAGCTTTTCATGGAGATATCATCAGAGATTTTCAAATCTATACAAGAATACATAAGCTCATTGTTAGGTATCTTCTCAAGGATCTCTACCAAGTGCTCAACATTAAGGAACATCTATCCTCACTTTTTCAATACTAGTTTCTCATTTAGATAGTCAGAATTTGGGTTTGTTGTAAAATAGTTCTAAATTGTTCATATTCTCCATATTTTCTCTCTCTCTCTCTCTCTCTCTCACACACACACACACACACACTCTTCATACCTCATAGGCACACAATTTCTTGTGTCTAGTTCCTATATCTGCTTGGATTCAAATATCGTCAGTTTGTATCATATTCACACATTGTAATTTTACATTGAAATATAGATAGTGTTGGTGAGCACCATTACTTACCATACACTTTGAAAGATCCTTTCTATTCTCTCCCTATCTCTCAATCATCTATTTTTGAGTCGTAAGGTGTTTATGCCAAGGTTCATGTGTTGGAAGATCCTGTAAACCTGGGATTAATTATTATTGAGGCCTATCCACTTCCAACATATATGCTGACACCCAAGTTGATCTCATTAACACATATGAGAATATTTTTTCATCCTTTCATAAGTTGGTAAGTTTGACAGGCCTTGCTTTCACTAACAACATGTAGCATGATTTAGTTCAAGCAACGATTGAGGAGTTTACACAATGTTTCATCCTCTCATAGGGAGAGAGTATCATTATACACTACATAATAAGTTCAACCTATATATTTTGGATGTCTATATAATCAAGTTGTTCATATTTTATTGACTTAATTATATAATATTCTATTTGCACATGGAGTGTTTTTCATGAATTAAAAGGGATGCCTTCACAATTTTAGTACACAAGAAAGAGAGAAGTACCATTACAACACTAGGGGCATTTACTTCGAAAGCACCCATGATGGTGGTGGTTGAATGCAATCAAATATTTGGAAGAGATTTTAATTTTTTTTCATGAAAATATCTAGAAACTATAAAATAAAATGAGCACAAGAGACATAAATAGAAATGATGGAAAGAAAGTTAGAACAAAACATTGCAAGAGAGAACTGGAAGTCATCATCAAAACCATTGCATCATGTTGGAGTTAGATATCTGCGGAAGCACGCAAACAACACAAGGAAGAAGAAGAAGAAGCTTGGAGCACAACACACAATACTGAATGTATTATCAGAGAATGTACAAAGATTAGTAGCCCATTCTGTTGAGGTGTATACGACACTGTACACTGGTGTTTTATCCGACATTCAGCTAGAAATGCATTAAAATCAGAATACATATATTCCCCCCCTCGATGAGTACGGAGGGTGCCCATTTTACATGCTGACAGATTTTCAGCCAAAACCAAAAACTATTTGAAGCACATGAACACTTCGGACTTTGCCTTCAATGGATATACCCATGCATGCCTGGAAAAATCATCGATGAACGTCACGAAGTAAAGATAATTCCCAAAAGAAGGTGTCTGCATAGGACCACATACATCACTATGTACAAGATGCAATTTTTGAGTAGCCCGTATTGAACCATCTTTTGGAAAGGACGAAAGCTGCATTTTGCCCAAAATACAGCCTTCACAAACATGTTTTCCAGGTGCCTCAAGTTTGGGCAAAGAAGACACCATTTCAGATTTCTTCACGCGTATCAAATTAGCAAAACTCAGATGAGCAAAGCGTGCATGCCAAAGATTTGCATCTAACATAGCCTGAGAATCATTTACTGCACATGCCAAATCATTTAGAGATCTTTCATAGTCTATGAGCTTATATAGCCCACGACATAAAATGTCGAAAGCAATAATCACATCGCCATTTGACAGATCATGAATTGTACACCTGTCATCAACAAATTTCATAACCAAGACAATCTTGGCTAATGCATAAACTGATAACATGTTCTTCTTGATCCCTAGCACAAATAAAGAATCTGACAAAGTGAAAGAACTACCATCGACAGTAGTCAAAATGATCTTACCAACTCCCATAACAGGATAAGAGGAGTTGTTGGCGCATGTAACAGTATTCCCTGTAGGGGCAGGCTCGAGTGAAGAGAAGAAACTGCGTTGGGAGGTAATACGTTTCGTCGCCCCACTGTCAAAATACCAAACATCTGAGTCTATTGCAGACATGCACTGCTCATGAGAAGATGGGTCAAAACTCCAGACAGTAGTAAACACCCACTCTTCTTCCTGCACAAGATTAGCAGACTCTGTTTTTGGTGTAGAGGCCTTTGCAACAACCATTCCAGCCTCTTTCTTCTTTGCCTCTTTAGCAGCTAGTTTTGGACAGTTCTTTATGATATGATCATTCCCTTTACAATACTTACAAAACAATTTCTGCTTTTTTGATTTCTTCTCATCTTTATCTTCTTTCTTCGAATATGCAGAATTAGCAGATTTCTGCTTACTACTTGAAGAGCTCCATTTTCCTTTGCCCTTCTGACTAGCCACGAAAGCTTGATCTGCAACTCGCATAATAGACCTGTTCTACCTTGACTGATCTTCGTGCAACAGAACAGAGACTAACTCCTCAAATGATAAGGCATTCGGATTGCCTTTCATCATCAACCAAAGAGTAGAAGCAAAACTCTTATATGAATCAGGAAGACCATTCAGAACGGTCTGCACAAGTGAGCTATTTGGTATAACCTCATCAGCAGAAATCAGCTGTTCCTTCATATCTTTGATCTTCGTTAGGAGACTGTCCATAGAATCACCTTCATTCATGTGCTCACTCTCCAACTGTTTTCGGAGGTAAGCAACACAAGCCTCATTCCTAGCTTGGTACAATGTGGTAAGTGTATCCCAAGCATCCTTAGCTGTTCTGCAAGAGCGAATGCAAGGAATAATGGCACGTTTGATAGACAAAGCTATCAATGCATGTGCCTAGGCATCTCTTCCATCCCAACGAATCTGCTCTATAGTAGGTGGAGGAGAAACCGCAGCACAAACAAGAATATGCAGAATATCATCATCTTCGATACCTTCTGCATCAGCTTTAGAACCTACAGTTGTAACAATTAGGTGTGATAGGACGTTTTTTGACACCCTGCACAACATTCCACAATCCTTTTTGCAACCAACACATGTCGCATCATATAAGCCCATAACGTGTAGTTGGTACCATCCAACTTATCCTCAACAGCCAACATATGGAATACATCATTGCTTTCAGCCATGGCCGGTGACTAAAATACCTTGATGCAAAAAATTGACTGTATCTCAAAAAGTCAAACAGAACTGCCCAGATGAATTCCACTAGACCTGTAGCAGACTTCGAGATGCTTATACTGGCGAACAGAAATTGGTATATAGCTTTGGCACAAAAAGACGAAATAGCCTGCACAAGCGCTGTGATAGTGCATTCAGAGCCCGAAACGAGTCAGATCGCAATTTTGGCACCACATAGCGAAGCTCTTTTGATCTCGAAAACATGCTGAGTATGCTCACCAAAATTCGTGCGATTCTGAGACTGCAACCGGAGGAGTGTCGACGGTGCCCTAGATGAAGCGATGACCTGCTCTGATACCAATTGTTGGAGTTAGACGTCTGCGAAAGCACGCGAACAACACAAGGAAGAAGAAGAAGAATCTTGGAGCACAACACACAATACTGAATGTATTACTAGAGAACGTACAAAGATTAGTAGCCCATTAGGGCAATAGGCATATATACAAGCCGGGGAAAAAAACCTCCTAAAGAGGGAAAAAAGTGCCTCGACAATCCTAGTGTGTTCACACACATCACTACATAAATATATTAGCACATCATGCTTAGTGGAATGCATAAAATTTGTGTGAGGGTTTTGCTTGAAGATGTGCTCACTTGAGTCCCATCATATGATGATTTGACGCTATCAATTATTTTGTTATCATTTCCATTTTGATTAAGTTAAAAATTATAGAGACTTATTTGCCATGGTCTTTCATTCTAAGCTATTTAAGCTTTCTTATTAGTATTTTATTACTATTTTTAAAAACAAAATTCATTACCTTAAATTGAAAAGAGGAAATTTTAAATAGAGGTATCATTGAGTTAGAAGTTTTACAACCTCAGGGGATGTCATGCATAACTACAATTGCAAGGAAAGACCGTATGGCCTAGTATAACAACATCACAATACCACAGAGAAGAGGTGTTGTTCACCTCCCAACCATCTATTATATCGACTCGAAATTCAAGGGCCTCAACTCGACAAGTGTGCACATGTGTGTGATTTGTATGAGTTCTCTTGAGTCCACTAAAAGGTAAGTCACCATATGTCCTGTTCGACTCAAGTTAACTCATCTTAAATTGAATTTCTTCTAGAAAGTTGGAGGATCCTTGGGGTAAAATACTCTCATGGGATTTGAACCCAAGACCTCCTCATTCCCATCCCATTGACATAACTCATGGGATTTGATCCCAAGATCTCCTCATTCCCATCCCATTGACTTAACCACCAAGATAAGCTTCTTGCTTAGGAAAAAATATACTTCACATGTATTCTTGCCTTGTGAAGGCTCACTTTATAACATTCTTCCCCGTTTGAAGAACATTTTTGTCCTCAAAAAATATGCTTCAAGTTATAGGCTATGTAAAAATTTACCTTGAGCCCGATGATCTACACTGGAGATCATCGTCATGAACTTTTCCTTAATGTACCTCCATTTCCAATTGAAGATCATACTCATCAAGTGAATCAAAAGGAGGATAACAACGGCTCTCTGGAACGCAATCAGAGGGGAAGTCCTGTGGAAAATTTGGCGGGAGCGGTGTGCTCTCAACTTCGGCGACTCCCCTAGGGAGTGGTCGATTGAAAAATCTCTTTTCCTCCTTGGCAAAAGGATTGTCAACAGTAAGAAATCCCCCCCCTTCAGGCATCATCAAGTCCTCCTTTTGATCAACAACAAGCTCAAACCCAAGTGGGTCCCGCATGAGGGCGACGAGAGGGTGATCAACCTTCTTTGTAATGCAACCTAGGAATCAACCAAGCTTCCCCTGCTTTGTGGGATTTGGGGGGTCCCGTGGGCACTAGTCCCCTTCTATTGTACCTTTGTTTCTTAATTTAATTCAAGTCCGGGAGAGTAGGCTATTGCCGAACTTCCTTTATATTAAAAAAAAAGGAGGATAACACTTACTCCCTTATTCTTGACTAGTGCATTTTTGTATAAGGTGTACCTTTTTCAAATGCACAGTGGTCATTATCGATTGGAGTAGTGGAATGAGTGGATTCTGTGATCGGATCGTACTATCACATCATGCAATTCCGATTGGGTAATGCAATTAGAGAGAATTTTCTTCCTCATAAGCTAGACTTGTCCAGAAATTTTCTTCAAAAATTACTTAGTTTTGAAATTGACCTCCTTGATTGTAATCCTTTGTACAACATGGCTATTTAGCTTATGATCTAAAACTTAAAAGATCAACCCTACTTTAAAGAAGATTCATGGTTGGGTAGCTTTCTCTTTGATCATGCCCCTATGGATGTCCTACTTTAAAGAAGATTCATGGTTGGGTAGCTTTCTCTTTGATCATGCCCCTATGGATGTCCTTAGGCTGATTTGATGTCCAATCAGCTTGTTCTATTCTTCGTAGATGATAAGCTTCTATTTGTGATCAACACTACGTCTATCGAAGAACTCATAGAGTTGATACCAAATATTCCAAAGTCTTAGCTTGTGGGAAGGAACAAATTGAGCTCTATTATGTAGCTAGTTTTTCTCTAAGCCCCAGGTTGACCCTCTAAACTTGCGGATCCTTTTCTCTCTACCTTTGGTTTGGAATCTTAACCCATTAACCAAAATCTTTTCCTTGTTTTAAACAGACACTTTCCTTGTCTTAGACTTAAAATTTAATCCAAACTTGGGAGTCTGTTAATTTCTTGAGTCTTAAGTTCCAAAACTTGGGAACTTGATCACCTTTCTAATCAGTTCCAAACTTGGGAACTTAATTCTTTCTCCGATCTTAGGAAACATTTGAATTTTTGGGGTTGAAAACTATCTCAAGTTCATCTAGAATTTAGAGGAAAAAACTCGATCTCTAATTTCCCTTTCTTAGGATTGGTACAAAATTGTATATATTCCACGTCTCTCTTATAGTTCTTATTCTAAAAAGTCTTGAACTTTCTTGTCCATTGAGTTTCTTTTGATTGGATACTTTTGAGGATTGTTTTCAAACCACTTTCTCATTAAAAGAAAACCCTTTCCAAGGCTTATTCTCAAAATTTTCACACCACTCTAAAAGTGAATTCGACAATCCTTCTCAAGTCTTAGTAAGATATTTTATTCAAAATTAATTGGTTTAAATCCATAGACTATTAGTGGCTTGCTAAGAGCCCTCATGAATCGTTCTTGTTTGATTTAGAATTGAGATAATCTGTAGCAAAACATGCATGGTTGGATATTACTACATTGTTTGACCAACAAAATACTTGACTTGATCCATATAGGTAATCCATCTTTCCCATTAAGCCTCATAAAATTAGCACAAAGAAATAGATCAAACCATCTTTTATCCAAATTCCAATAAAGTCTTGGACTGATTTACAACCTTGATGGGTTCGATCTCTTTTGTAAAGCTAAGGATATTTTTTTTCCACTTGCTTTGGAAATCTTCCTTAGACTTGCTAAAGTTCCTTCTAAAGGTTCTCTCTTAGCTTAAAAGTTTGAATGTACACACATTCTTGATGTCTTTTCTAGACATATGTTCTAGGCCTTACAAGGAACTATATCAATACCTTTTTAGGCTTGAGTATCTTTTGGTGAACCTCTCTAATGATCAATTCTTTGATCATCATGTTGATCCTTTGACCATTCTAGGCCTAGTCTTAAACTAAATCAACCTTAGCTTCCTTGGCCTTGATTTAGCCTTTGAATTCGCCATTGGATGAAGTTTTCACCCTATTGCTATAAGATTTTTCTATTTGTGATTGGATTTGATTTTCACTTTTATCCATGCTGATTTGAAAATTAACCTTACTTTATTGATGCTTTCCAACGAATATTGAGACTTATTCTTACTAGACATCTAACAAAAATTCTCAGATGGAGTGAGTCTCTATTGTCCCATAACATTAGGTTTTTATCTCGTTCACTAAAGAGCAAGGACTAAGGTTTTACCTTTTGCATTGAATGTCCACTTGTTACCTTAGAGTAGCTTCATTTTGGTCGATCCTTTTGGAGAATATATCCAAATGGAATGGTTTTCTTGATCGAAATTGACTAAGTTTTTTTAGATCCACTAGCTAGATTTGGGCCATTCCAACTATAGATTTCTTGAGCTATCTCTTTTTCTTTGAAAGTTTTGGAAAACCTTTATTTAATTTAGACATTTCTTTCTCTCTTTGAAAGTTTTCATCCATGAAAACTAGCATTGGTTATAGGAATCTTGTCATGTTCTTGAAATATATTGACTCAATAGTCATTGCATAGTCAAGGTATTTCAAGATATGGTACTGATATGTCCATTGATTAAGTATGGAAATAATTCCATGAATTACGTTTTATGGTTGTGAACTTTGTAGTTTCCAAAGATTTCATTATGTGAAAGAATCTTCTCAAATTATTTTGAACCTTGTTAGGTTTAGGTATCATTCATATGGTAGAACTACCATTCAATTTTAGAAGCATCTCTTAACCAAATCTTTGAGAAGTCTTGCAAGGGATGACTAATAACTTCTTATCCTTCTTGAGTTGCGATCTATTCAAGATCAGTCATAGATCGTAATTCTTTATTCCATATTTACCAATGTAGATAAAAATAGAATTCGACGGAATAAAATATTATGGTCCATCCATAAGGTATCATGATATATGTTGATATATTTAGGTAGTGATGTGTGTGAACACTCTAGGACCGCCGTGACACTTTTTTCCCTCTTTAGGAGGTTTTTTTCCCCCGACTTGTATATACACCTATTGACGTAATGAGCTACTTTTTTTTTTTAATGTAAAGGAAGTTCGGCAATAGCCTACTCTCCCGGACTTGAATTAAATTAAGAAACAAAGGTACAATAGAAGGGGACTAGTGCCCACGGGACCCCCCAAATCCCACAAAGCAGGGGAAGAATCCTAGGTTGCATTACCGAGAAGGTTAATCACCCTCTCATCGCCCTCATGCGGGGCCCACTTGGGTTTGAGCTTGTTGTTGATCAATAGGAGGACTTGGTGATGCCTGAAGGGGGGGGGATTTCTTACTGTTAACAATCCTTTTGCCAAGGAGGAATAGTGATTTCTCAATCGACCACTCCCTGGGGGGATCGCCGTAGTTGAGAGCACACCTCTCCCGCCAAATTTTCCACAGGACTTCCCCTCTGATGGCGTTCCAGAGTGTCGCAGAGCAGCCGATCGCTTCTCCCAAGAGGACTTGTTTCCAACTAAGCTGTTTTTGAAGTCTGATTTTCATTCCAACCGTCTGCCAGATTCTGTAGGAGTTGGGGCAAGTAAGGAAGATGTGTGGGACATCTTCGATAGCCCGGTGGCAGCGTTTGCACCAAGGAGGGATCCCACAAAGTTTGCTAGCCTTATGGTTGGTCCAAATTCCTCGATGAAGAATTTGCCATAAGAGGACAGACTTCTTAGTCTCTATAAGGGGGTGCCAGATACCCATGAATTTCATGTCCCAACGAAGTCGCGTCCAAGACAGGCACCACTTCTTGTTGAGGCTGATCTGGTGGTCAGCCGTTTCTTTGATGTTCGGGATTTTGAGTAGGCTATTTCCATTGTGCCATTTGAGACCAAGCGAGTTCGGTGTGTCGTGTCCCATGAGAAGGCGAGTCTTGTGACGTTCCCATGCGAGGCATCTGCTTTGCAAAGTGTACCATTCTTCGTAGGAGATGTTTATGCGAGGGTCAACATCCTCGAAGTTGATCCAGCTGTTGGTGTCATGTTTCCAGAGGTGTTTCCATTTTTTGAATCCTTTGTTCCATAGCTTCTTGGCATTTTGAATGTTCCACGACTCCACACTCCGGATGCCATGTATCGGAAATCAGATAGAGTCATTTTGTCTGATTCCGGCCGCCCACTTCCAGTCCTCACTAATTCTTGTGAAGCTTTTGACTTTATTCCAACCCTTCCAAAGGGAGCACACGAGATTGGAGCCTTTCGGGAAGACGGGGATCGGGGAAAATAGCAGGGTCATGATGTCAAGATTCTTCCAGTTCGGGAACCCCAAGAGGGCCAACTCATTCTTGTTTCTGAAGATCAGCTTGGCCCACGAGGCCTCCTTATTGCACCAAGCCTTAATCATCCATTTGGCTGCCAGTTTGTTAGCCATACACCCAATGTCCAGGATACCAAGCCCCCCGCTATCTCTAGGGCTAGTGCAGATGGCCCATTTGATTTTAGGCACCCCCCTTCTGTTATGATCGCCCGTCCAAAGAAAGTTTCTACAAATACTATTCAGTTTGGACAGGCCTTGCTCATTCGGTCTCCAACAAGAAAGGAAATAGATGGTAGAAGAGAGGAGGAACGTGTTGATAACCATCGCACGTCCAGCGAGATTGATTTGCATACCTCTCCAATAGTTGAGCTTGTTTTCGAGTTTGGCCAGCACCCAGTTCCATCGCTGCTCCATAGAGACGCCAAACCCCAAGGGGATTCCAAGAAGTCGAAAGATTTGGCCCTGCGGAATGATTTGACAGCCATGATCAATGAGAAGGCCAGGATGATGTCCCACAATAGCCCTAAAGGCGGTCTTAGAGTGGTTGATTTTGGATCCAGAGGCATCACAAAAGGTAGCAAGACACCTCCGGAAAGTCTCCAGGCTGGTAATATCATTGTGAACGAACGCGTTCATATCATCAGCAAAAAGTCTCATGATGATTTGACCGTGGTCGTGAGGCAGCCGAAGGCCTTTGATATTGCCAGCCTCCACATGATGTGCCACAAGTCTGCTCAGCCCCTCAGTGGCGATGGCAAAAAGAAGGGGGGCCAGAGGGCACCCTTGTCTAATAGATCTTTTAAGATGGATCGCCTTCGAAAGTTTGCCGTTAACGTTAATTTGGGTCGTTGCGTTTCCGAGAAGGGTCGCGATCATCTTGGTGAATTTCTGACTACATCCGAGATCTTGGAGCGACTGCAGAATATAGTCCCATTCTAGCCTGTCGTAGGCTTTGTCAAAGTCGATCTTGAGGAAAACCACATCTTGATTGGACTCACTTGCAAATTGAATACCTTCCCAAATATCCATAATGGTTTCCAGGATAGACCTGCCTTTGATGAAACCTTTTTGGTCCTCACTAAGCCATGATCTCAGGTGGCACGAGAGTCTGTTGGCGATGACTTTGGCGATGATCTTGTATCCTGTTTGGAGCATCGTAATAGGCCGCCAGTTCTCGATTCTGTTCTTTTCCCCCTTCTTGTGAATCAACTTGATAATTCCATTATTTAGACAAGAAGGAAGAGCACCAAACTTTAGCGCTTCTTGCCAAACCATCCGAAGAGGGGTGGCAACCACCAGCTTGAAGGATTTAAAGAACTCGTTAGTGAGTCCGTCGGGTCCCGGGCTTTTACCGAGAGGGAGGGCATCAATGACCTCAATGATTTTTGATTCAGAGATAGGGGCATGAAGCAGGGAGTGGAGGTTGGGTGGTATTCTCCGGGGGGAAACCCTAGAAATGGCAGCCATACAGTCCCTTCTATGGTGGGAGAGGGGGTTCGAGGTTCCCAGGAGTCTCGTGAAGTGCCCTTCGATGATGCCAAAATTATCTTCTTCCGAATTGCATACATTGCCATGTGGGTCTAGCAGTAGGGGGATCGATTCTCTGTTGTGTTTTCTTTTAAGGATACGGCACATCTCTTTGGTCGGTTTGTCGGCTTTGCCAGCCCACCACTCCTTGAAGAAGATTTGCAAGTTTTTCCTTTGTATTTCTTCCTCGTATCTCAACACTGCTCTGATTTTTCGGAGACCTTTCTGGGCTTGGCGTTTCCCTTTGTTCACTTCCTCCTCGAGCCGCCAGAGTCTGTGGTAAAGAGCTTCCCTACGAGCCCGCCGCACAGTCTCGAGCATCTTCTTAGTTCTGATCATGATCTTACGAGACTTGTCGACCGCCCTTCTCCAGCACTTGGCTGGGGCCAAGCCAGAGGCGAACGCCACCTTCCACACATCGGCAATCTCTTGATGGACGGAGGGGAGAGAGAAGGTGGCCGCGTTGGCATGGAACCACGGAGCCTTGCGGATCTTGTTGGAAGGTTGAAAAGTGATAACGATCGGGTAGTGATCAGAGATAGTGAGGTCAGTGCGTTGCGTGATGGTAGGGTGGCCCCACTGATGAGTAAAACTCTGAGAGATGTAGCATCTATCGAGTCTAGCTTTCCTCAGGTCCTCGCCCGCTTGGAGATTCGACCAAGAAAAGCCACTCGAGTCTTTGAATTCAACCAAATCCAAGTGGAGTTTGGTCATGTCCCACGTTTCTTTCTCCCGACTGTCGATGACCCTGCCCTTGCCCATCCATCTGTCCATAGGGTCCTCCACCATGTTGAAGTCTCCACATATAAGCACGTTGTGGGGAAGCGAGTCTAAGGAAGCCCAAGTGTTCAGTCTCTCCAATTCCCCGTTAGGGGCGTACAAAGAAACCATAGTAACACAGAGAGGAGCACCAAAAGAAACAGCAATCCAACGGTGACTTACATCTTCAATGGAGTTCTCAAGCTTTTCAAACCAGAGTTGTTTAACACCGATAACCGTTCCTCCAGACCCCCGCTGGTGCTTCGTTGGGATCCACACATGGGCCGAGGAGACCTGACTGAGCCGTTTCTGGAGGTCTTCTCCGTCAATTTTAACCTCTTGAATACATATAAAGTCTGGGTTTAAGCTAATGTCGCGAAGCCATTGACCAATGATGGTCGCTCTTGAGGGGTCGGTTAGCCCTCTAGCATTTAGCGAGATGACAATCATTTCTGCATTGATCCCTCTTTGCGGGAGGGAGCTTTGTCCTTTCTTCTCTTGGTTTCTTCTTTCTTTTTCGCTGGGATCTGATCCCGACTTAGAAGTCGGTTCTTGTGGGGGCTTTTCCAGGGTAACTCCATAGGCTGTTTTCCTTTGCGGGATGCCCCTTGCTGGGGGGACTTGGGCCCCGTGCTCGGCACCGTTTCCGTGATCGTCGATCCAATGATGGAACTTTCACTATCCATGTTGTCTTCGTTGCTAGTGGTGAAACCATCTTCTTTGCTTGTAGTGTAACCCTCCTGGGGGTTTTTCTTTATTGTCAGGGATCTCTAGGGCTTTGTCGTAGGTGTCTATCTCAAGTAGCTTCCCACCTGGGTAGTCAAGTTCATTGATCTCCTTTCCTAGATTGCAATACAAATTGTTGTAGGGGGTAAGTGGCAGGTTGTTTCTCTCACCGTTGGCCCTGGGGCTTCTTTTCCTTCTTCTTCTGACTTCAATAAAGCCATCCGCATCAGCTTGTGGATTAAGGAGGCCCTTGCTTTCCCCTTCCTTGGTCGAGTGGGTCAAATCGGCAATGTTGTCTTGAGCAGTTTTGGAGGCTTCTTGAAAGCGCTTGTTTTTTTGCCTGAGAGGGCAATCTTTAATCCTGTGACCTTGTTGGCCACAACGAAAGCACGCGTTGGGAAGGTTTTTGTAGGAGATGTCCTGCTCCCATACATCTCCTTCGCCCATGTCCACTTTGATCATTGATGGAAGCGGCGAACTGAGGTCGGCCTCGACACAGACTTGGGGGTGCCACCTAGCATTGAACGAGTGTCTTGCACCTTCATAGATGAGACCACCAATGTCTTCGCGTGAAGCCAGCGGCTTGCCGATAGGAGAGACTATGTCCCACGCGAAGTTGTACAAGAAGTAAGGAAGGTTAGGGAGCTCAACCCAAAGAGGGTACCGAAGCGATTTTGATTTGTCGGGAGTAAAGTCCGGGGACCATCTGAATAGGCACAAGGTCGCCCGACCGAACTGCCATGTGCCAACGCTAAGGGCTTGGAACGCCATCTCTTCATTTTCAAAGACTAGCAGCATGTGGTTCGCTGGTAATAACTGACATTTGCTAACAATTAGTCCTCGAGGGAACCACTCTTTCGAAGCCATTGTCGCACAGTTTCGAGCGGGGGCCTAGGGCCAAACACTTGGCCGACGAGGCAAACTTTCTTGAGCTCCTCCTGAGCAGACAGAACCGCGGGTCTACTGAGGGACACGATGGGGGATTCAGCACTTTTGGATGTCCCAGGGGCGGCACCCGACCCCCCCTCCAGCTGAGCGGCCAGGATATCGGTCTCCCTAGGGGGAGGGGCCCGATTACTTTTCACGAGAGATGATGAAGCCACATCCATGGGGCCCACGAGCGTCGTCAACAGTGGAGTCCCGCGTTGTTGGGCGCTGTCTGTTATGCGCTCACGATTGCTCGATCATTACTTGCTGTTTGTGTGGTGGAGATCACTTGAACATTACCTTCTGTACGGGGCTCAAAGAAAAAGCCCTCGCGCGTCCCACCTTAATGGATAGCCCTCGCGCGTCCCACCTTAATGGATAGCTCTTTTTTCTTTTTTTTTTTTCTATTTTTTTTTTCTCTTCTTTTCCTTCGAATCTCCTTTCTCTTTTCTCTTTCTTTTTTCTTTTTTTCTTCTTTTTTTATACGTTTACTATGCCAGGCACACACGAACACGTCCAAACACGAAAAGACACAAAAGGTCCACACTGGCGGCCCCTTCTTTAAGGCGATCGATCGTTGACCGATTTTAAAGGAAGAGATTCCTTTTGGCGGCCCTCGGAGTAACGCTAGAACCAAAGGCGGCGCACCGCGCGAGTAGAGCAGTCATGACCGTTGAGCGCGAAAATTCCGCTCAGTGAGTTTAGAACTTAAATTTTTGTATTTTAAAAGAGTGAACCGCCAGCAAGGTAGAAGCGCGATAAACCGGTCCCAGATGATTCGCGAACCGTGGCACGTGGCACTGTCGCGACACCTCGATAGTCCCAGAAGAATCGCGCGACACCTCGAAGGCCTCCCCGCGACACATGGGCCACGGCGACACCGGTAATGAGCTACTTATCTTTGTACATTATAGTGGTAATAGATTTGGTGTTGTGTGTTGTGCTCCAATCTTCTTCTTCTTCTTTGTGTTGTTCACGTGCTTCCAAAGATGTCTAACTCCAAGAATTGGTATCATAGTAGGTCATCACTTCATCTAGGGCATCGTCTAACCTCTCTAGTTGCAGTCTCAGAATCGCATGAAATTTGGAGAGCATACTCAGGGTGTTTCAGAGATCAAAACTGCTTCGCTTTGTCATGCTGAAATCGTGATCTGAGCTCGTTTCGGCCTTCAAACACACTATCATAGTGCTTGTGTAGGCTATTTCATCTTTTTGTGCCAAAGATATATATAGGTTTCGGTTCGCCAGTATAAGCATCTCCAAGTCTACTACAGGTCTAGCAGAACTCGTTTGGGTAATTCTGTAGAACTTTTTCAGAACTCGTTTGGGTAGTCCAAGTTTGCAGTTTTGACCCATCTTCTGATGAGCAATGCATGTTTGTAGTAGACTCAGATGTTCGGTACTTTGATAGTGGGGTGACCAAACATATTACCTCACAGTGCAGTTTCTTCTCTTCACTCGAGCTTGCCCCTACAAAGAATACTGTTACATGCACAAACAACTCCTCTTATCCTATTATGGGAGTTGGTAAGATCATTCTGAATACTGCTCATGGTAGTTCATTCAGTTTTTCAGATGCTTTATTTTTCTTAGGGATCAAGAAGAATATGTTATCAATTTCGGCTTTAGCCAAGATTCGCTTGGTTGTGAAATTTTTTTATGACAAGTGTACAATTCATGATATGTCAAATGGCAAGGTGATTATTGCTTCTGGCATTTTATGTCATGGGTTGTATAAGCTCATAGACTATGAAAGATCTGTGAATGATTTAGCATGTGCAGTACATGATTCTCCGGCTATGTCAGATGTAGACCTTTGGCATGCACACTTTGATCATTTGAAGTTTGCTAGTTTGCTACGCCTGTAGAAATCTGAAATGGTGTCCTCTTTGCCCAAACTTGAGGCAGCCAGTAAACATGTATGTGAAGGTTGTATTTTGTGCAAAATGCAGCGCTCCTCCTTCCCAAAAGATGGTTCAATTTTGGTTGCTCAGAAATTGCAGCTTGTTCATAGTGATGTATGTGGTCTTATGCAAACACCTTCTTTTGGGAACTATCTTTACTTCGTGACTTTCATTGATTATTTTTCTAGGCATGCATGGGTATATCCATTGCAGACAAAGTCCAGAGTGTTATGTGCTTCAAACAGTTTCTGATTTTGGCTCAAAATTTGTCAGCATGTTAAGTGAGCACCCTCCGTTCTGGTCGAGGGGAGGGAAATATGTCTTCTAACTTTAATGCAGTATGTGTATGTGTATGTGTATGTGTATGTGTATGTGTATGTGTATGTGTAAGTGTAAGTGTATGTGTATGTGTATGTGTATGTGTATGTGTACGTGTATGTGTATGTGTATGTGTACGTGTACGTGTATGTGTATGTGTATGTGTATGTGTATGTGTATGTGTATGTGTATGTGTATGTGTATGTGTATGTGTATGTGTATGTGTATGTGTATGTGTATGTGTATGTGTACATGTATGTGTATGTGTACGTGTATGTGTATGTGTATGTGTACGTGTATGTGTACGTGTATGTGTGTGTATGTGTATGTGTATGTGTATGTGTATGTGTATGTGTATGTGTATGTGTATGTGTATGTGTATGTGTATGTGTATGTGTACGTGTATGTGTACGTGTATGTGTACGTGTATGTGTATGTGTATGTGTATGTGTATTGTATGTGTATGTGTATGTGTATGCGTATGTGTATGTGTATGTGTATGTGTATGTGTATGTGTATGTGTATGTGTATGTGTATGTGTATGTGTATGTGTATGTGTATGTGTATGTGTATGTGTATGTGTATGTGTATGTGTATGTGTATGTGTATGTGTATGTGTATGTGCATGTGTATGTGTATGTGTACGTGTATGTGTATGTGTACGTGTATGTGATTGTGTATGTGATTGTGTATGTGTATGTGTATGTGTATGTGTATGTGTCTGTGTGTGTATGTGTGTGTGTATGTGTGTGTATTGCGTGTATGTGTGTGTATGTGTACATGTATGTGTACATGTACGTGTGCGCATGCGTGTACGTGTGCATGCACATGTATGTGTACATGTACGTGTACATGTGCGTGTACGTGTACGTGTACGTTGTCGGAGCGGAAGCGACGGTCGGTGGATCAGCGCGACCGCCGATAATACGGCGCACGCGGGGTGCTTAGCAAACTCAGGTGCAGTGAAGACTGAGAGTGAGCAATTCACTTGCAAACGAATTCCTTATATGGATTTCAACTTCATTTTTTAACATTCATAAATGAGTCTTAACACATTCATCATTTATAATATTAGTTCACATTCAATGTACCATGATACATGGTTTCCTATCACACATGATTTCAAGTTGATAAAAAACCTCAATTTCATAACATTAATTCAACATCGTCTATGAGTCTATTTCCCTTCAAAGATAAAACGTTTAATTCTTCTAGAGCTTGATTCACATAGATTTGTGCGCAACACGATCAAAATCCAACTTATCTATTAGTCTTCAACATAAAATATATATAC
Source organism: Ceratopteris richardii (assembly GCA_020310875.1). NCBI lineage: Eukaryota > Viridiplantae > Streptophyta > Polypodiopsida > Polypodiales > Pteridaceae > Ceratopteris > Ceratopteris richardii. Next base: position 4,203,259 of record CM035439.1, on the reverse strand, counting down.
AAGGACAATTCATCAAATCATGTAACAAACACCTTTAGCGCACATCTGGAAAATGATTGAACCAATGATGTTAGTCTTTTAGCTTTTATTTTCACACAGCTTAAACATATAAAGAGCGCAGCTGATGGATCGGGTTAGATTATATATATTAATTCTCATATGACCTTCTTGAGCTGGCAAACATGGAAGAATCATAGCAATTGTGCACTGATAGGATTGTCTTCCAGCACAATCAAAGTATATGAAACTGATTCAAACGACTCAGTTTTAATTAGCAATTTGTTCATTCAAGTGTATTTGTTTCCAAAGTTTTTAACAAAAAAACAAAAATGCGCGAAAGAATCAGACATAGATATAGTTCTACCTAGATTGCAAAAGACATGTCTATGTTTTTCAATGTAAAGCTGCAGACAAGTGATTAAGATTTACACACAGTAATCTAGAGATTACAAGTTTCCAAATAAATCTAAGTTGATGAGTTTCTTCAGTTTAACAACTCCCATAGGTGATATAGTCGCATGAACATCTATCCATAAAACATATTATAGGCAGAGTCCATATATTTATCAAGAGAAACCAAAACAAATTATATCTACACATCTACGCACATCTCGTAATAAATTATAAATCGTTTCTTATATCGAATATGATATAGTAACTAAGCGCAGCAGTTCATCAATATAAATCGATCTCACATCAGTTATGTTTTCTTTACATTGATTTTATATTTATCTTATACCAGAAGCAGGATATATGTTATCTGTACAACGATCAGAGCTTCCTTTTCTACATAGATCATTTCAGAATCGTTATGCATAGGTTAAAACGAATCAGATAAACTTTGGCAAATTTTCCCATCAAAAAGTGTCAGATTGGTTGTGAATTATGCGTCTTAACTCTCGATACCTTTTCATTTTTTATTTATAGTAAGCTGAGATATTCCCTGCAAGTCAAGTTCTTACAAGTCAAGTTCTTACAGAAGTATGATCACGGAAGTGACGTTCGCAAAGACAAAATAAGTGCTCGACCAATTCAGATTTACAACACTGAATGGAATATATTAAATATGAATCAACCTCGTACTAATTGTACAACTTGAGTTTCTGTATTCTGTGTGCAGTATAGCGAAGGCACTGTTGAATCATATCTTATTTCCAATCATGATCAAAAAAGTTAAGATCATATTTAAACAGAACGGTGTTGTGGTCAGAATTACGAATCTATACTTTGATCCTTAGACAACGATTGATATGTCATAACATAAAGTGTACAGCTTCTAGCGTTCGTTAAGGTCCTGTAAAAATATTAGAGCGCAGTAAAACAAGTTGCAGAATTAACATGGATTTGGCGTTAAATAGTCAGAAATTTATCCAGCGTGGATGCTTCAGAGTGACAGAGTCAATTAAAGACATGGCTAAGTGATTAAAACTCCAGATTTAATTTAGTACAGTGTCAGCGCATCATACAAAACAACTAACTTGAATATGAGCGATGGTAGCTTGAATAACACGGACAACCATCAGCTTCTTTTCTGTCATTGGCTCTCAGACCATCCTCGTCAGCAAACTTCATTGGATCAATGAGATGATAGCGCACAGATTTAGATAGCCTGTTGTTACTAGAATCGGCTTCAGAAAACAATGAATGCACTCCCGTCCCCTTCAATCAGCAACCTCTCTCTTATCACCACCAATCCGCCAGTGCTCTTCTGATGATCAAAGCCTTAGCGCCGCACCACGATATACCTCCTCAACACCTAATAACATTGACTTTGAATCTCGCTCAGAAGCTCCATTCAACATTCATCTCTCAATCATAAATCAGATGCATCGCCCCCCCAAACTTCTCCTTGATTAGCCATCTCCAATTTTTTCCAGAATTGGGATCTGCTCCGATCAATTGTGTCGCCCTCCTACCTGTGCCATTGCTGTTCCCGAAAAAGTTGTGTACCAGATTGAAACCTGAACATTGGCCTCCCTTCCTTCAGAAGACGGGCAACGCTCCTTTTCTTCCTCTGCATGGTACCAACTTTTCTCAAAAGCCATTCGTCTGTTGCGTGCCTAAAAAAGAGTTCATGTAGAACAATAAATCTTATGCAACTTTGAGCGCAGTCCGATCATCCTCCAATCGTCCTTCAACCATTTCTTTTACTTTAGTTTTATAAATAACATAATTCACATTACAATGATGAGTTTCCCATTTTTTTACTTGTGAAGAAAAATCTAAATACAATATCCATTGAAATCTTCTCATAGGGATCAGAAGTTCTAGAAATCAATATTTCATCATGCTTCATTTAAGTTCGAGTGTTAAATGCGATCGGAAGTGGCCCTTCTGCTCCTTAATCTTTGATTGTCTTTCCAAGTGAGGAGAGTAAATCTCTCTGACATCCACAATCGTATCGTGAACCTTTGTTCTGTCAAATATCTGGATTTGATGCAAGTAGATGCGAGAGTAGAGATGTGAATCTCTACGACAACGTGTATGTGTACATGTACATGTACGTGTACATGTACGTGTACATGTACGTGTACATGTACGTGTACATGTACGTGTACATGTACGTGTACATGTACCTGTCACTGTGTACCTATACGTGTACCTGTATGTCTACCTGTACATGTACGTGTACGTGTACGTGTACGTGTACCTATACGTGTACGTGTACGTGTACCTATACGTGTACGTGTACATGTACGTGTATGTGTACATGTATGTGTACGTGTACATGTATGTGCACGTGTACATGTATGTGCACGTGTACATGTACGTGCACGTGTACATGTACGTGCACGTGTACATGTACGTGCACGTGTACATGTACGTGCACGTGTACATGTACGTGCACGTGTACATGTACGTGTACGTGTACATGTACGTGTACGTGTACATGTACGTGTACATGTACGTGTACGTGTACATGTATGTGTACGTGTACATGTACGTGTACGTGTACATGTACGTGTACGTGTACATGTACGTGTACGTGTACATGTACGTGTACGTGTACGTGTACGTGTGCATGTATGTGTACGTGTATGTGTATGTGTAGGTGTACATGTAGGTGTATGTGTACGTGTAGGTGTACGTGTACATGTACATGTAAGATTAGGTGTACGTGTACTTCTATGTGTAGGTGTACGTGTACATGTAGGTGTAGGTGTAGGTGTATGTGTACGTGTAGGTGTAGGTGTACATGTATGTGTACCTGTACGTGTACATGTACATGTACGTGTAGGTGTACGTGTACGTGTACATGTACATGTATGTGTATGTGTATGTGTAAGTGTACATGTATGTGTAGGTGTATGTGTATGTGTAGGTGTACATGTATGTGTAGGTGTACATGTATGTGTATGTATACATGTACGTGCATGTGTAGGTGTACATGTACATGTATGTGTAGGTGTACGTGTACGTGTATGTGTAGGTGTAGGTGTAGGTGTACGTGTGGGTGTTGGTGTATATGTACGTGTAGGTGTACGTGTACGTGTAGGTCTATGTGTATGTGTATGTGTAGTTCTACATATACAAGTATGTCTAGGTGTATGTGTACGTGTAGGTATACGTGTACATGTATGTGTATGTGTAGGTGTACGTGTACGTGTACGTGTAGGTATATGTGTACATGTATGTGTAGGTGTACATGTACATTTACATGTAGGTGTATGTGTATGTGTACGTGTAGGTTTATGTGTATGTGTACGTGTAGGTGTACATGTACATGCACGTGTGGGTGTATGTGTACGTGTACATGTAGGTGTATGTGTATGTGTATGTGTAGTTTGAAGGGCTTTGGTGTGCAAAACAAGAGGAACAAGGAGAAGATGGAGGGAGAGAGAAGAGAGGAGAGATGCACACACATGCATGGGAGCTTTGAAACCTACTTAATGATCTCTGTTGAGGCAATGCTCTATAAGTGATGTATATATATATGAATATGGGGGTAAGGTCACATGACCCTTACATCGCCAACAATCTCCCACTTAAGGTTCCATGTGACCATAAGTGGAAAAATATACAAAGGATGATGTAGGACTATACAATAATGTACAGGAAGAGTCTGTATCTCTACCCATACTAATGAGCCTACACCAACTACCTCAAACAAGGTGTATCCATGCACCTCAAACTACTCTAGACTCATATCGACAAGAGCTGAGCTCACATCTAATTGATGCAAGAATTGACGCTCCTACAAAGCTCCCACTCACTCTATGCATGTGTGAATCATCAAAAAACTGACAACGCCACGTGCAAATGCTCCAATAGCAACTACAATGTCTTGTCTCGAGCATAACAACTCGTACATCAGACTCCCGAATGCTGACAAAACATGTGCTATACTAGCTAACCTAAGTATGTCAGCCATGCGTGTATCCATGGCATCCAAAACACCATCAAGACCAACATGTTCTGACATATCTATGTTAGCATGTGGCATGAGCGAACCCAAGAATGATTGCATGATCGTTGACTCATCAACGTCAAAATCAATCATCATCTCAACCAAGGATGTATCTAGTTGTGCACCCTGAGAGCTAGTATGCTCTGGTATACACTGTGTATCATAAGAGCTATCTTGCTCTACCACATCAAGTGTATCACCATGCTCCACATGAGCTAACTGCAAAACATCAACGCCAAGATCAAACTAATGATCAAACTCTAACTGAGTATCATCAGAATGCTCTATATAACTGGTAGTCGTTTTGGGGGAGAAATGTTTGCTTGAAGCTCCTTCATGGGACATTTTTAGAATTCATGGGTAGTAACTTCCATGAATTGTCAATTGCAAGAAGTTGTCCCTTCCCTACTTGTAAAGATGATTTCCTATTAGAGCATAAACTCTAGATTCTTCTTCGAAAAGCTTTCTTCTAGTAGGAGTAATATCTTTTCAAAAAATTCCTTTTGTAGGTAATTAGCCATAGGCTTACTCCACTCTAGCACCGTTGTCACCTATGTAGTGTTTTCTACTTAATTTTCCATAATTTTTTCTATTCATAGTTCATGTAAAGGAATATGTTGTCTTTTTCCTTTGTCATTGATAATTCTTGTAAGATCTCTTGATATTCAACACTTGTTAACAACTAAAGTTATCTTCTTACAGGAAAACGGATCAAATTAAGAAGTTATTCAACTTTTTTATTCATCCCACAAACTTCTCTAGGAATTTCATTATACATGCATTTTCAATATGCAACTTCAAAATCCCATCAAGTATCCTCATGATGTCTTGAAGTGAATTTTGAGTAAGAAATAAAAAGGATTCCAATACTCATTAGCTTTCTCACAATTGGTTTCGTTTTGTTGGAGTTTGAGGTCCGTGGGAGCATGCAAACAATGCAAGGAAGAAGAAGAAGCTTGGAACACAACACAACACTGAATGAACTATCAAGTGAATGTAAAAAGATAAGTAACCTGCCAGGGTCCCCCTAAAGAGGGAAAAAAGTGCTTGGACGGTCCTAAGTGTGTTCACGCACATCATTACCAATATATATGAGCGAATTCCCCCTAAGAGTGATGGAGTGAACAAAGAGTTGGCACTCATGTATAAGGAAGTGTCAAGCTATGTGGAAAGAGGTCAATCCACAAAAGGAAGTAAGCCCAAAGCTTTGCAAAAGTTTCAAAATTCTCCTTAGGTAGAGCCTTTGTGAAAAGGTTTGCAAGGTTATCTTGTGTGGACACTTATGTTAAATTGATCTCTCTAGCAGGCAACCTCTCCCTAAAATAATGATAGTGCACCTCAATGTGGTTTGTGCGAGCATGGAACACATGGTTCCTCACAATTGCCAATGCACTTTGACTGTCAATGAAGATGGTGGTGGTAAAAACTGACCAACACCCAAATCAGCCAAGAGGCATCTAAGCCACACACACTCAACAATCATTCTAAAAATTGTTGTATACTCAACATCACGACTTAGTAGAAGTGGCCAAGATATGCATGAGCTACTAAGCATGAAGCAAAAACCACTGAAGAAAAAAGAGCCCGATCCTAGTCAAGAAAATCATGAAAATCTAGTAGTAAAGATCCACCCTTGGTATAAAACAATCCAACTAACCCGGTACCACTCAAGTAGTGAAAGATGTGTTTAACTACTTGCCAATGCTTGACAGATGGGCAATGCATAGACCTGCTAGTCTTAGAGATTGCAAATTGAATATCAAGACGAGTTACCCATAAGTAAATCAAGCATCCAACAACCTACTGATAGAGAACAACATCAACTGTATCTCCAACATCATGAAAATTCTATCGTAAACCTGTTTCCATAAGAGTGGCAATGGGTTTGTGTAGCTCAGTGATGAGTAGCACCTCCTTTAATGTCAATTCGGGAAGACGTGAGGATGGTATGATGACCTCGAGCAAGTGAAGGCACAAGTGCATGAGTGCGAAGCACACTAACATGCACACACATACACACACGCATACACAAGGCAAGACAAAGAGTGAGAAGCAATGGAGTTCTTTAGATTACTTTCAAAAAGCTCATACAAGTTCAATTATATTACAAGATAACCTCAAAAATTAGCTCTCTAGCTCTATTTATAGTTTTTGACTAGGTTTTGGCCGTGTCCAGACTTAGTGTCCGGCCTAGTTAAAAATTAGGTTCTAGGTCCCATTTGAAGGCTCAAATGGAGTCTAAAAATTATGAAAACTGGTAGGTAGCTACTTCTAATGCTCCTCAAGCTCAAGGACTCCTTGGCTTGCACAAAATGGAGCTAGAAAAATATGAAATGGTATTTACAATGGCTTTGAGTGATGAAAATCACTATTTTTGTAGGGATTTCCTCTAACGATTTGACATACACATCTTTGAGCTCCCTACTTGCTCCTTCTCCTTATGTGTCCATCTCTTTGATATGCTTTAGCTTCTTGAAAAAATAATGGCCTACTTGCCCGATCTTCTTTGACTACTCTGTCTGCTTGTACCTTCTCTTCGCTCTGACTCCCTTCGTACGCTTCCTTCTCTTGTTAGTCCTTCAGTTCCTTGACTACTGCTAACACCCCCCCCTCTCTCGCGTCTGTCATCTCTGACAGACCCTTGTTGAGTGGGTCGTTGGATGTAGTACTCCACAACGTCTTGTGCTAAGTGATGTTCCGCAATTCTCAATCCTTTGGCCAAGTCAGTGAGTAGGGCATCCCAATCTACCGGCCCAGGAACATCTGGATGTGGTATACGTAGCTTTTCTGAATGGAGAGCTTGTTCCACGGCAAATAACTATAATAATTGAGATGGTCTGGGAATGAATATCTTTGAATGATATTCCCAGAACCCCATGATAAACATTTCTTCAAACGTCTGTTTGAAGCAAGCAGGTAGATACTTTATACGGGTATGCCAAGCATAGACGACATTAATGGAGGGCATGGTGCTCATGTCATAGACAAGGTCCTGATTCCCTTCACTAAATCCAATAGCCGAAAGGTGAGGTTCTTTGATGTTCTTAAATGTCCTGAATGTAATCAGCATGAGCTCAAAAATTTTTAGGCACATCTGTGCCATGACATCTCGGACATTCTTGAACCGGACTGCCTAGTGTCGGATGGTTGAAATCATGTAGTTAACTGTGGGTTGGCCATTAGGAGGTGCTAGGTACACATAATTTAACCACTTTTCACATCCTTTAACCGTCAAAACTGTTTTTGTGTACTCTGGCCAAGACCTTCTTCGAAAGACAGGGCAGTAGCAGGGATTATACTTGATATATAGAGGCATGTTATTCCATGTGCGATTCATCTCAGGGTAGGTTTCAAGCAGGCGGATCCTCCAAGTAGGTTGATGTATATTCCCTTGCTTAGCACTTGCAGGGATATCATCCGATGCAAATTGTGTCGCCGAGGTTGGTTCTTTTGTTGTGCGTTGCTTGATTTCAGCATTGTAATCTACCATTAATGCACAGAATGGAACATAGAGATCATCAGACGTGCCAATCCACCTATGATGGGAGAGGTTTCTAAAGTAATCTGATTTTATGACGACTTCTTCCAGTTGTGACATAGACGCTATCTGGATTGCAACTCTCTCATCATGGGTTGTAGCAACCTTTTCCAACATTTGCATCAATTCAGGCACTTCGATTTCAATCGTGTCCATTCCTTCTTCTGTTTGCTTACCTCCGGGTCTTGGCATGGGAACGTATGGGTCTTCAAAGATCTCCTCCACTTGAATTGGCACTAAGTCTTCAGGTTCTGGTTCCACCAGGGGAGAGGGTTGACACTCGTATTGTAGAACTCTATTTCGCAGTTCTTCTAATTCTGCTCTGAGTTTTGTGACTTCTTCAGATGTGTCAGCTTCAGTTGTGACTTTGCTTGGTGACTCCTGCTGGGTTGCCAGTTGCTTTAATAAGTCATCTCTATCTCTTTCTAATGCTGCGTGGGCTTCCAGGAGGTCGGCATGGGTTTCCAAAACGATTTGCATATTTCCAGATGGGATAGCCTTGAATTTCTCTGTGTCGATTTCATGTGGTGAACCCTCCATTGCTGCTTCCAAGTTTTCTTCGTTCTGTCTCTGTAGTCGTTTATTTTCCTCGAGTGCTGTAGACATGTGTTTCTGTAATAGGGCTAGGTTGCATCGAAGCTTGAGGTTCTATGTTATCTAGGAGTGTAGCAGCTCATCAAGTTATTGTTTTTCTTCCGCATCTGACTGGGGTGGATTGGCCACTAACTGCTCATGTTGTTCCTCTAAAGTGACATACTGGTGTTGTAGTAGCTGCTTTTCTCTCTCCAAGTCAATGAATCGTCCTTGTAATGTTTCATGGCTTCTGAACAGACTTGTATGTTGAGCATCTAGGTGCTGATAATGCTGTTGCAACTGAGACATACACTGGTACATGTTATTAAACACATTATTAATAGGGGTGGATGCGAGAAAGGTTTTGAATGAAGAAGGGAAGGGAAAGGGGAATGGGAGCATGTATGCTATGCTCGAAAAGGGTGAAGTTGGTGGTGGGGGAATGGGAGATTGTGGACGTATGGGGGGAGGGAGAGGTGCGGAGGTGGGTGATATGTCCATGAGGTCAAAAGTGGATGCAGTCATGGGGGTGATTGTGAACATGGGAACTGTGGGTGCGGTGATGGTGGTGAAAGTGTAAAGTGGTGTGTGTAGTTGTGAATATGAACCGCCAGGAAGTGTGATCGAGGGAAGGGGGTTTTCCGTGGCTGCAGTTAGAATTACAGTGTCAGTGGTAGTGTATACGAGTGAGGTGGTGATAGGGTGTGTGGGTTGTGTGGATTGACTGACAGGCTATGCTTTGGTATGGGCGGTGGACTTTGTGGCTGTGACAGTAGTGGTTACACTGGTGGTGGGAGGTGAAGTTGGTGGAGTTGGAGGTAGGGGTGGTAAAGGGGGTGATGGGGGTGTACTGGTTGTATGGGCTTCCTGAGTTTCTTGAATGATATGAGTTGTGCTCGTGGTTGTGGATGTGGTGCCCTGTGGTTCTGATACTAAGATATTCATTTGTTTTCCTAATCGAGGGGGGCGTCTGCCATATCGTCGCTCCGATCTTCTCGAGTGTGCAAGAGCTGTATGCATCGTCTCAGGTACCCCCAACGCATCAGAAATCATATCCAGGGTTTCTCGGTATTGCTCATCCACACCTTCCTCTTCAAGGATTTGGTTCATGAGGTCTTTTCCTGCTGCCAGGGACAGTTTGTGCTGTTCTTGAACTCTGTTGATGGTATCATACAGTTTTTTCAAATCCTTCGTATAAGCCGGGGCACCCTCAAGTTCTTGTAGAACTTCTTGTTCATATTCCTGCTCTTCTTTCTCTGTTTGTCCTCCTCGTTCCTCCTCCTGCTCTTCTTCTTCTTCATCCTCCACTTCGACTACTCTTGGTTGGACTGGATGGGGTTGGTCTACGACTGTCTGCTGGCTGCTTGCCTGTTCTGCCTCGACTTCTGCGTTAATTGCCTCGATTATCATGGCTACCTCCTCATCAGTTAGGTCTTCTAATGTGAATCCGTGAGGAAACTCTAGGTCGGTTGGTACAGGTAGAAACACCAGATTCGGTCCATCAGTGCTGTGTCTTGATAATCTGATAGTGAAGGGTTATACACGCCTCGGAAGTCGTGGAGTTGTCTCAGGTGTCAGTGTCGCACCGCGGGCTTGTGCACAGGGCATCTGAACTGTGCCTCTCATTTTCTTTGATGGCGGCCCTGCGGTTGATAGTCTACGTTGAAATTCCTGTACCCTGGTCCAAATTAATGCCCTCTGAACTGGCACATCATAAGCCAAACATCTATACACAATCCTGGTGAGGGCACAACATCCATATAGTACCGACTTTTGCTTTTTATACCACCGTTGATGTGCCAAGTGGATTTGGTCGATAATCCAATGTGGCTTGTTGACTGTCAAATTGAAGACATCTGCCAAATATAGACTGAACCATATCTTCTTGGGTGGCATGGTGAACCGCTCTTGAGCTGGGAACGTGAAATGTTGCATGACCATTCGCAAGTGGATGGCAATTGTGGGCATCATTGCTACCATGTCTTTGAGCTTAGTCAGGTTCTTGTTTTTCATGTTATCCGGGACCATCGTCTCTTTTTCGGTGGGGATATGCATGCCTTTCATGTCAAGAGCTTCCCTCACCAAGTTGTTCATCAATTTGAAACGCTTTAATTTATTACCTCTGGTAAGTGATGGTAGAACGAAGGTACCATATCCCTTTTTCTCTTTACTAGGGGTCAGAGTGCTAACTAATTAGGAACACCGTGGAAAATCTGGCTTGGGTAATTGAGCCTTGAAATAGTCGTAGAGTCCAGCCTTCTTCCAGATGGGCTTCAGACCTTGATCATTCTCAAGCCTCTCAAATTCCCTGGTGAAAAAATGATATCTGCCCCATCGCCCATTGAACTCTATCTCGGCCTCCCACATGTAAGTGCCTTCACCCAGAGATCCGGCCACATCACTGAACCAATGTGAGTTTTTGCTGACCGGCATTGTGTGCCCCTGTGGAGGATTCTGAATTGGTATGACGTGTAATGCCCTCAATGCCACAGGGCATTCCTTCAATTCCTCTTCAATGGGAAGACTTTCAATGTCCACGATTTGGGGACTAGTGCCTGCCCGGGAGCTAGTTCTTGCCTTGGCCATGATGAAGAGACTAGTCACCGGTTCTGTGAGAATAGACAAATGAATGTTAAGATTGCCAATGGACACCAAGCGTTCATGCGTCCCCATTACAACATTAACATGATTTTAGTGAGAGGTTAGTAGGTCAATAAGTGCTTGGGGATCGTGTGTGTAGTTAGTGAATGGATATTCCTAAGAGCTAAATGGAAAGATGCGGTGTATGAGTGATGTAGTAAGTAAGTGGTTATGAATTTACAAATGAGGGTCGGGGGGTTTATTACACATTTTGGGCTTCCAAACAAACTGATTTGCTGTTGGTCTTGATTTTGTGGAGACTCTAGAGGGCTTTTCAGGAGTGTCTACTTGGAAATGAGGCTTTTTAAGGACCCATTTACAAGTGATTCTGATTGTGCTCATGGAACAATGTGTGTCTGTGCGTGTTGTATAAGAAAGGGTATCAGATGTTTGAGTGAGTGAACCATGTTGTACAGGGTGTGGTCTCGGTGTAACTATTTGAGCCCGCAAGCAAGCCTTAGGCACCCAAATTTGTCGTGATTGTGGGATGGCCTTCATCGACTTCTTGGGTACCCAAATAGACTTTACTTTCACAGAAGAATTTCTGAAAGACTTCTTATTAGTATCGTGTTGTTGATTATTAATAAGAAGTTTTGCCCGTGTGGTTGACTTGATCGCAGCAGGGTGTTCGCCTTTCCGCACCCACACTTGTTTCAATGGCTGAGACATTCTGCTTCGCACGTTCTTTTGACCTCCAGCATAGGTATTACTCTGCTCCATCTGTATTTGATCTGCCTTTGGTTGTTGCATCCCTCTGGTCTCTGGAAAAGAAGGGAGTTCCGTTGCACCCCTGACTTCTTGATTGAAATCATCATTCGTCTGCATCACACAGTTTTGGACAAGAACAACATGGTCATCTTCATGTGTACCCCTGGAAGGACCAGGGGTGTGTGCCTTGTCTAATTTTTGAGTGCTTCATTTTCTAACTCAATTGTAATGGGATTTTGATTTACCCAGACCTGAAGGAGTCCACTTCATAGGTTTAGGTTGACTGCATGATCATAGATCCAGTCTTGACCCAAGACAAGAGGCTCCGTGAGGTCCTCATCTTGACACACTAGCACTTTAAATGTCATTACTTCGTCTTGAATGTAGAGGGGAAGTTCCACCTCGCCCATGCAAGGGGTTTCCACACCTCCCAATCATATGAGATATGCCTCTATAGGATTGACAGTTAATTTCAACTTTTGACAGTAAGAAAATTTAACAGCACTAGTGGCTACACCTGAGTCAATCAAGGCTCTTACAGTCCTTGCACCCTTTCCTTGTCCTATCTCTAAGGTTGCAAAAGGTCGTCTATCAATTATTCTATGAGAACTTATTCCTGAGACTTCACACATTGCCATATGATAGCCTGCATCCGCATAGTCATCTACCCTGGCCTGATCTCTACCCAGTCTTTGCAACCTCATCCTTCGGATGCGTTCCAATGCTTCCGCCTGTGCCTCATCTCGAACTTGTTTTTCTTCTTCTTTGCATTTTTTGGCAGTGTTGAGTCGATTTAGCATCTCCTCTGTCAGGAGTTCTTGATATAACTTGACTCTGCATCTGCTTATATAGCTAGGGAGAACATCACCTTCCAGTGTAGCGAGTTGAACTGCTCCACTGGTTGAGATCCTATTTATGATCATAGGTCCATAGCCACGTTTCTCTAATTTTCTTGCATGTTGCTTCAAGGTGTAGACTAAAACTAAATCTCCTGCCTTCAAGCCTTTATCCTTAACATGGGCATCAAAGTATGCCTTCAGTCGTTTCTTAGCTGCATATATCCCCGCAGCCGCCCTCAGTCTTGTTTCTCCTAACCATTCTAGGTCAAAGAGTCTAGAGGAGAGTTCATGACCCCTCCATTCATGCTCTTGTGCTACTTTTAATGTAGGTATCAAGAAGTCCAATGGTAGCACTGCATTTTGGCCAAATACCATCTGAAAGGGGGTGGCTTGGAGTACTGTTTTATAGGCAACTCGGTATGCCCAAACAACATGGTGTAGTTGTTTGTCCCAATCAGAGCGTTTATTATTCACTAATTTGGTCAGCACATTGCACAGAATCTTATTTGTGCTTTCAGCTTGCCCATTAGCTTGTGGGTGATAGGGAGCAGACTTCTTGTGCACTACCAAGAACCCTTGGGGAAGATTTTCAATAACTTCATTCAAGAAGTGTGTGCCTCTATCACTGACTAGCTCTATGGGTAGTCCGTATCTAGTGAGCACATTCTCAAATAAGAACTTAGCAGTCGTCTGAGCATCGTTCTTTGTAGTAGCTTTTACCTCTACCCACTTTGTTAGATAGTCTGTGGCAACAATGATGTATTCAGCATGTGAACCCTTAGCTGGGGGATTGATAGGACCTATAAAGTCTATTCCCCACTTAGAAAATGCTTGTCCACCCATCATAGGTTTCAGTGGCATCTCATCCTTGCGTATAGGGTACTGAGTTCTCTGACAAACATCACACCGTTTCACATAGGTATGTGCATCCATGTGAAGGGTCGGCCACCAGAAGCTCGCAAATAGTATTGCCTTGATCACCCGATCTGGTCCAAAATGTCCTCCTCCTACACCTTGGTGAGCTGCTTCCAAGATCTTGAGATATTCGCTCTCATGGACACATAGTCTCAGGAAACCATCTTTACCACGCTTGTATAGATTATCACCAATGAGTGAGTAGTCTAGGGCTTCTTGTTCTAAACTTCTTTGTCTGGCTATTGTCATATCTTGAGGGAATGTTTTCGTCCTCACGAAGGCTACTAGTGGTTCACTCCAATCTGGCACTATGGACACTCGATAGAGAGTGGCATGTTCCACAGGTGGTTTAGTGCAGCAGATAGGGCATTCCTTGCACAACTTATGGACATCAGCCTCCATAGTCGGCCAATGCACTCCTAGTCTCCTTAGAGTCTGTAAGGTTCGTTGCCTTGAGTAGTGTTGCTCTAATGCACCTAGATGTGCTAATTGCAACCATTTTGCGTACTCATCCTCTTCCACACAATAGGCTAGTATACCTTGATCTGTCTGTTTGTACATACCTCCTACCATGATGTGGTACTTTTGGGCCTTTACTACCTCTCTATCTTTAGTGTTTATGACTGGGTGATTAGGCCCGTATGTCAATACTGGCACTAATGGCTTAGCCCACTGAGGCACAACTTCTAAGTTAAACAAGTAAGCGTCAGGGAGGTCATCTGATACTCCCTGTGGGGCTTCTCCAGATGTGAGCCTAGAGAGGTGGTCTGCTCTCAAGTGAGTCTTGCCTTTCCTCACCACAACCTCAAAGTCATATTCCATTAGTAAGAGGAACCATCTTACCAATCTACCTGTATTGCATGGCTTGTTCACGAGATATAACAATGCTTGATGGTCAGTAAAAAATTTAAACTTATTTGCAAGCAAATAGTGTCTAAACTTCTTAACCGCATACACCATGCCTAAGCCTTCTCTCTCAGTAGTGGTACAATTCCGTTCAGCAGCATTTACCTGTCTACTAGCATAGGCAATTGGAAGATCCATATTACCTTCACCAGTAGGTTGTGCGAGTACACATCCAATAGCATAATTGGATGCATACACGTGAACATGAAAGGGCTTATTCCAATCTGGTGTGGTCAAGATTGGTGCTGAACACAATCTCCTTTTGAGTTCGTTGAAAGAGTTTTCACATTCATCGGTCCACTCGAGGTTAGTCAAAAGTCCATACAGAGGCTTTGCTATGATGCCATACATGTGTATAAACTGTCGGTAATAACCACAATGCCCCATGAAAGCTTGTACTTCCTTGACATTCTTTGGCCTAGGTAGCTCGGCATGGCTCTTAATTTCTCTTCATCGGTGGATATGCCATTCTTTGACACTATGTGTCCTAGAATCTTGCCTTGCCTGACCATGAAAACACACTTTTCTGGATTCAAGCAGACTTGATATTCTCTGCATTTGTCAAAGATTTGCTTGAGTTCAGGGATATGTGTATGTCTAATGTTGGAAGGAGCACAGAGATCGTCAACATAGACCTCTAAATTCTTCCTCAAGAACTCTTTGAACACATGACATATCAATCTTTGGAAGGTTGCAGGAGCATTGGTAAGCCCAAATGGCATTACCCTAAAGGCAAATATGCCCCATTCTGTGGCAAAAGCAGTCTTATGCTGGTCCTCGGGAGCAATGGCTACCTGATTGTAGCCAGAAAATCCATTAAGGAAGTTATACACTTCCTTGCTTGCTACTCTTTCTAAGAGATGTTCAGTGATAGGAAGCGGATAATTATCTCGAATAGTGGCAGCATTAACCTTTTTCAAGTTAATGCACACACGTAGCTTTCCATTCCTCTTAGGCACAACTACAATGGGGGATACCCACTCAGTGTGCTCAATTTCATAAATAAATCCAGCTTCTTCCAGTCTATCTATCTCCTCTTTGATCTTGGCAGCATAATTATCATTGTATGTGTATGGCTTTTGCTTAGAAGGTTTAGCATCTGAGGTCATGGGGATTGTGTGTGAGCATATGTCCGGGTCTACACCTTTCAAATCCTTGTAACTCCAAGAGAATACATCTTTGTATTCTCTAAGCAAGGCTATTAGCACATGCTCTTCTTCCTCTGTTAGGTCATGTCCTATGTAAGTGCATCTCTCCTCTCCTTCTTCTAGGGCTACCACTATTTTTTTCGTGGTTTCTTTGTTATCATAGGCCTCTCCTGATTGTGCCTCTCGTTTAGGCATTCTTATCATGACTCTCCTATCGTCTATCTCATACTTTTTAAAGTTTTTCGGGACCTCAAACAAAGATTCTTCTTCCTCCGGGGGGGACTGCTTTCTTCTTCCGTTTCTTGCTATCATTATTAGCAGTCACTTGTGTGGTTAATCGTACATCGTTCGTTATCTCTTCGTGTCTCTGAGGTTGGAATTCTACTTCATAGAAGTTTTCTTCATCTGATGCAAAAGGTGGGTCCATAATGATTGACTCTAGATTGGAGTCACTTGCATCCTCAAATGCATCAGGGCTAGGTTCGCACTCTTCTAAAACTGCATCTCCCATGATTGGCTCTATGGAGAAAACTGATATGTCATAGCCATCCTCATCACAGTGTGGTGTCCATTGTTCTTCATTGATGGCTACATCCATGGTTGCTAGGATCTCTGCCCAGCCATGGGGTTCAAATTCTTCATCAGGAAATACTATAGGTGCATAGGTTGGGTCTTGAATTGATCTATGGATTTCCTTCGCACCTGCCTCTCTAGCTTTTTCTCTCTTCTCCTCTTCTACTGCCACTTTGCACATCCATAAGTGGGTGTCTTCATGCATCCATGAGGATCCTGATCCTATGGAATGCATTGACTCTGTATCATCTTTAGCTCTATGGATGGGATTCCATTGGATAGGAGGGACATCTCTATGAGAGTAATCTTTGAGATTCACTTTGGTCGTAACACCTAAGTGTTGCAAGTACAAGGAATTGGTTCCCCAATCCTGTACTACTTGCAACTGTCGCATGAATGGTCTTCCCAAAATCATCTCATAGGCATGATTTTTGCTTAAGTCACATATAGCAAATGTGTGCTCAAACTCTACACCACAAGTAGTGAGAGTTATTCCTTCAAGTAGTCCTAAAGGCCTCTCTATGTGACCATCCGCCATCTGCAATTTCATCCTCATGGGCCTGAGTGCTGGCTTGCCCCAACGCTTCCATAGGGAAGTGGTAGCAATTGCAACTCCTGCACCAGAGTCCAAAATTGCCTTGGTTGTGTATCCTTGATGGGTGATGGGAAGATAGGTGTTTCCTTCTTCACCTTCACTCATATCTCCTATCTTGTCGAGAGGAATTTCTGGCACCGTCCTATGAGAACCTACCTGGGAACCCGGTTTGGCTATCTCTGGTACTTGTTTGGCTACATGTTTCCATAGCTCTGGCCTTACTTTGAGTAGCTCTTCTAAAGTGAGGTTACACTGCACTTTAGTGTTTTTCACTACCTCCGTATTCCTATGTATTATCGAGTCTTCGTTTCTGACCATGACTGTGGGTGCTCTCATACAAGTGGACTTAGCTTCCCATGGGCCTGTGAAGTGGGGTAATTCATGTAAAGAATTAGACTCAAAGTCTAGTCTCTCTTGAGACTGGGTGCTCTCCTGCTCTTCATAAATGGATGGGATGTCTTGTGGGAATTGGTCATGTGCATCATCCACAAGTTCAATGGGAGGAGGGACTTCACTTTCTTTAGCCCATTTTTCTTCTTGAATCTCTCGGAGGAATTCTGGTGTGAAACGATTCATAGAAGAAGATGTGTCTGGCTCCGTAGAGTTAGGCACATAGGCTTCTTGGGCTGGAAGGCTTGCCCTCATACTTGCCTTGCCCTTACTTGGAGGGGTGGGTTCCTTTTCTGATTGTGCAATTAACCTCTCCAATCTTTCTAGCAGTCCATCAAAGTGCAACTGCGTCTTAGATGAACTAAAGATGTTGAAGAGGAGACTGGCTTCAAACATGGTTTGAGCCAATTCCACCATCTTAGCACAAATTTTGGTTCGTTCAAGCTCTAGTTCTGCCCTAGGGTAACACTTTTCATGATCGGTTACATTTGGACCTTCTTGGATTCTGGCCTGATATGCTTTGAGCATCATATTTAGGTCCTTAGGAGTGGGATCTGCTAGGACTGATCCTACTCTAGGGGGTGGTGGATCGGTCGGAGATGGGAATGGTGGAGGTGGGGTAGTGTGAGAGGGAGTTTGAGATGTGAGTTCAACTATCTTGGCTCTCGTTTCTCTGAGACTTTCCTGGAGCTCAATCATTTTCTTAGCCCATTGCCTTTTCATTCTTTCTCTACTATCTCTCCAAGCTCTAGTCTGTTTCTTGGTCATGCTCTCTGTTTCACTAACATCTGAGCTCTTTTCCTAGCTTACCCCTTGGTTTTGCTGCAATGTCTGAGCTCTAGTGACTACTTGTACTGGTGCAGTGGATGTCACACTTCCTGTAGAGTCTACTACTAACCCAATAACATTGATAGGAGTAATTTTTGGCATATTATTGGGGTTCTTTGGACAATCTCGTAAGAGATGTTCCTTTCCACAATCTTGGCAAAAGCCTTGGATTGTCACTGACTGGGGTTGGGTAGATGGAGGTAAGGGGCAGTCACGAATGAGGTGATCTCCCTGACATCTGTAGCATGGTCCTCTAGGGAATGGGGGTCTTACCTGCCTAAGTTTAGGTCTAGAGTTGGGGTTTGCGTACATGACGTTTGTGTAATCTGGTTCCCAACTAGGTTCACTTGGTTCTTCACTATAGTAGGACTCACCATGTTCAAGAGACTGCATATAGTAAGCCTGTGGACTATCTATGTGAGTGGAATCAAAGCTATGATCGCTCGGGTCACTTTTTGACAGCAATGGTGTTACTGGTACTATGGCTCTATTCAGGTTCTCTTCTACAGCTGCGTACTTTACAGGGATCACATTGGATGGAGCAGGAGGTTGTTGGGCTAACACAGGTTGAGGCCTTTGTTGGTTTTGGTACTGTGGTTGGTAGGTTTGTTGAGGCCTAGCATACTGCTGCGGTGGGTACTAGTTCTGGTATCTTCCTTGTTGAGGGTATGGTTGTGGGTACGTCTGCCTAACTGCTTGCTTATTGTAGGGGCAATCTTGCGCGGTGTGATTGGTGTACCTCCGTTCTATGGTGCAGTACTGGCTACTAGGATTTACTTGGGGTTGAGCCATAATGGGACATACATTCGCCATGTGGTCACCACCGCAAGTATAGCATCTCCTTACTGGGGCAAACCTTGGAATTTGTTTGCTAGAGACACCTAGTTTTTGAGCTACCTTTTCTGCGAGTTCCTCAATAGATGTAGATTGCGAGGAAGAGAGGCTAGAAGCACTATCGGAATCTTTGTAGATTTTTGAAAGCTCCAGTTCCTCCCCTAGGTTATCCTCAATGTCAATGCACATGCGTACACACTCTTCTATGGTCCTAGGGTCCTTCAAGTACACATAGGATCGCAACTTTGTACTTAGCAATCCATCCAAGAATAAGGCCACTTGTTTGGCTGGTGTGGGCAACTCAGGACCAGGGCATCTCTCAAGATATTGCCTAAAACTTCTTCCTGCAAGTCTCACGGTCTCCTGAGGGGTCTGCTTGAAGCTATGTATCAATGAGGAAGTATTATGCCTTATGCCACTTTTAGAGAATTCAATGATGAAAGCCTCTAAGAGTTGGTCTATGCTCCTGAACTGTCTCTCATTCAATGGTTGAAACCACGTAAGGGCTGTGTTCCTAAGGGTTAGACCAAAGGCATTATACTGCGTGAATAGGTCCTCAACTTGCTCAGCTCTCAAGACTTGCCTAAACTCGGCCACATGATCATATGGGTCTCCTGTGCCATCGAAGTAGTTCTTCATGGACTTAACTAGCTGAGTTGGTCTCAATGTTCTGGTGTGTTCCCTAGGCCTTGGCAGAGGGAAATCGTCAGCATTCCTTTGGTTCCTTGGGGCTCTAAGTCCCTCAGTTTCTGCTCTATTTGTTTCCGTTCTCGTTCTTTCTCTTCTCACTCGGTTGGCAAAGCTTACCTCAGGTCTATCTCTATGTCTGTCTCTTTGAGCTCCATGAGCTTGGGATGTTCCAGCTCCTGGGTGACCAAAGGACACATTCGATCTTGGTTGGGGGGAAATAAATTCACCTTTCCAGGTGTAAGCATGCCTATCATTTTTTGTAACCACAAAGATCCTCTCTGAAGCGTGATCTAAGTAGGTCACTCTACCTGGGCTATCAGGATCTTTCAACTCATATATCATGATTGTTCCTACCTCATTCGGCTGATCAAATCTATACCTCCAAAAGGCTTCATCAGTCTCTTGGTTGAGGAGTAGATCTATGCTCTTATTGTCCTGGGGAATCCACTCTGGTGCGATAATCCTGGTGAGAACAGATTTGCCTCGAGGGGTTCTAGGTTCTACACCCATGTTCCCTTGCTCCAGGTCACCTAAGTCCGTTTCTGGGATCACATTCCCAAATTCATCTGTCCTATCTGGATGACTGGTGACTACATATATGGTTCCTTCTTTGTCCAAGTATGCTCCATTTTCAAACTTGACAGCTGGGTGTTCTAGTCCAATGGATTGGTCCAGGTTTTTAATCTGGACCAAAGATCTTCCTAGGCCATCCTCATAGATGCTAGCACCTAATCGGTTGGTCCTAAGGTATTCCAGCTGCGTCTTGTAGGGGCCTTCCACCCTATGCAAATATGGCACACCTGAACTACCTGTAGGTCTTTCCATACCATGGGACATCTCAGACTCGCTAGTCTCAGAGCTAGGGTAGTACGAATGATGGCTCAACTGCTGGGCCCAAGACCTAGTAGTATGATTAACGCTATCCTCTGAAGATCTAAGACTCTGTCTATCCCTCCCTAGATATCGTCCTGATCTAAGGTTCATATGCCTATGTAAGTAGCCCCAATGTTTGCCCAAAGTACAACCTCGCTGCCGATCAATTTGTATCAGTCACTTGGTTCTTTTTAGTTGATTATCATGTTTATGATCTTGTTTGATGTCGCGTCGTCAGGAATGCTTGATTTAATTTCCGCACTTGAAATTGATCACTCCCCGTTAAGTTCTTTTCCTTTAAAGTTATCGGTCACACATAGGTTATCTCTTGAACTTGATTTCTTAGATAGTCTTTGACTTGTTTCGTGCCTATCGTTGCCCTAACTTACTTCTAGCACTATTCGTACTTAGCCTGAGCTAGGAATTAAGAAAGGGTGTTGAGAGTATTCCAACCTCACTTGCAGATTCCTTGCCCTTTGGTGCTCAAGAACCCGGTTCTCAATCTTGCCAAAAAACCGTTGCTTTGGATGCCCTCAAGTGCTCTCAATGGACCTGTAAAAGTCCCAAGATTAGCTCAAGACTTAGATTCAAAGGACATACAAACTCACTTCCATTCATGCATACTAGATATCAAGTTGCCCTCTGTTTTTATGGCCAACAAGTCTAGAGATCCCTTGGTTATGTCAGTTCAGGGTTCTGGTGCTAAAACAGGGTTCGAACAGACTAACAGATCACAGGATTTTTCTCAAAAATACATGTGTAGGGACCTCACAAATCACTAAATGCTAGACCAATATGACCAAAAACTATCCCCAAAACTTGGAATAAAAACCCTAATTTTTTTGGCCGAAAAGCCTGTCAATCGCGATTGAAAGAGGTGTCCGTCCGGGCCTGTCGGTCGCGATCGACACGTTAGTTGCAATTGACAGTGTCAATCGCGATCGACAAAGTTGATCGTGGGTCCTGTCAATCGCGATCGATGGTGTCGGTCGCGATTGACACTTTTTGCGCAAATTTCGGCAAAATTTCAGTCGATCGGGGTCCTATCCGTCGCGAGGGACACGTGTATGCGCGAATTTTTCTGTCAATCATCACAATTCAGTCGGTCGCGATCGTCGGTGTCAATCGCGACTGATAGAGGTGTCGGTCGTGGCTGTCGATCGCGATCGATGGTATCAATCGTGATTGACAGGGTCTGCCGGTCGTCTCTGTCGGTCGCGATCGATAGAACCTGTCGATCGTGACTGTCGATCGCGATCGACAGAGAAACACGGAATTTTTAATTTTCTTTAGTGATTTGGAATGTGCTCTACCTGTGTATTAAGGTGGTGTACTTTGTTTTACCAAAGACCCGAATTTTTTGTCTATCGCGATCGAGAGAGGTCTACGACACAAAGACAGTTTCGAGCTCGTCCGTACCTGCGCAGCATGCTGGAGGGGATGATATAGCTGTACCTGCAAGATCACTCAGAAAACAGGCAAAAAGCAATGCACACAATTCGCTCTCTCGCTCTCTCTCACAAGTGAAATGAGGGAAATGGAAGGAGGAAGGCGATATGATCAAAAACTGAAATTTCTCGCGATGGTGGAGATGGAGGTGGGAGGTGGTGATGATGATGAAGTAAGAAAGAGAAAAATAAAGAAGAGTAAAGAAATTACCTACAACGCCAACGTCTCAAATCTACGTCTTACCATCACACGCTCGTCCTCAAAGCTCGATCCCCGGCAACGGCGCCGAAATTTGGTGTAGCTCAGTGATGAGTAGCACCTCCTTTAATGTCAATCCGGGAAGACGTGAGGATGGTATGATGACCTCGAGCAAGTGAAGGCACAAGTGTGTGAGTGCGAAGCACACTAACATGCACACACATACACACACACACACAAGGCAAGACAAAGAGTGAGAAGCAATGGAGTTCTTTAGATTACTTTCAAAAAGCTCATACAAGTTCAATTCTATTACAAGCTAACCTCAAAAATGAGCTCTCTAGCTCTATTTATAGTTTTTGACTAGGTTTTGGCTGTGTCCAGACCTAGTGTCCGGCCTAGTTAAAAATTAGGTTCTTGCTAAAACTGACAACAAATTTTTATTGATGCCTTGCACATACAAAGAATCTAATTATGTGAAAGAACTATCTTCATTAGTTATTCTTTCATTAGTGGTATTCAGAATGATCTTACCAATTCCCATGATAGGATAAGAGGAGTTGCACTACAAGGAACATGAGGGCATAGCAACAGTTGACATGACACAATTTCATCGCTTTGTCGCATTATGCATCCAACATGCACCATTGCTTAAATGACACTAGTATCAATGCTATTGTCCAGGCGATTAGCAATGTTAATTCAAGCATCGCATATGTGAGAGTTGCATATGTGATAGTCAGTAATATTGCATATGTGATGGTTCAAACAATCCCATATACAATGCATGCACATTGCTTATACAATGATCGCTTTTGACCAAAATAAAAAAATGCATGGCTCTTCGATTGTCATTTTCATCCATCTGATCTAGGAGAAACCCAACATTCATGTTTGCACTATAGCATATGAGCTTGAGCTCTCTGTTTCTCTATTTATCTCTCGTCTACTCTCTATCTCTCTCTATCTTTCTCTCTTTCTCTTTCAAGTTCTCTCTCTCTCTTTCAATCTCTCTCTCTATTTATTGGAGGCTATTCAAGAAGTTCACGGAGCATAATATATGGCTAATTATTGTAAGTACAATTTTCATTCTTTGTATATCATTTAAATTTCTTTGTTTTCATTAATTAACAGACTCACACTTACACATTCACATGCACATATACACATAAATGAGAATGCATGCTCACACATGCACATACACATACACATGCACACATACACACACTAACACATACACATGTAGATACACACACACACACATGCATATGCACATAAGTTAGACATACACATACATATACACACATGCATATACACAAACATATCTACATGCACATGCATGCATGCACATACATGCATGCACATATAGACATAAACCCATAAACACATACTTATACACATACACATACATATGCACATACACACACATGGGCATATCTATACACATGCATATGCACATGCACATGCATGCACATACACATGCATGCACATACACATGCATGCACATGCATCCACATGCACATGCATCCACATGCACATGCATCCACATGCACATGCATCCACATGCACATGCATCCACATGCACATGCATCCACATGCACATGCATCCACATGCACATGCATCCACATGCACATGCATCCACATGCACATGCATCCACATGCACATGCATCCACATGCACATGCATCCAAATGCACATGCATCCACATGCACATGCATCCACATGCACATGCATCCACATGCACATGCATCCACATGCACATGCATCCACATGCACATGCATCCACATGCACATGCATTCACATGCATCCACCTGCACATGCATCCACCTGCACATGCATTCACATGCATCCACCTGCACATGCACATGCACATGGATTCACATGCATCCACCTGCACATGCACATGCACATGCATGCTCATACATATACACACATACACATACACATGCATATACACACATACACACATACACATACACACATACACACATACACACACATATACATACACCTATATATACACATACACATACACACGTATACATATACATACATGCACATACATGCACATACACACACATATAGAAATATAGATACCTACATATGCATACATACATATACACACAAAACTACACACACATATATACATAGACACACACAAAACACACATATAATATGAATGAATTATAAAATTAAAGTAATAAATCACATGTTAAATATAAATTGTAATGAAAAACATTACTACATTTCAATCATATAATTCTCAAGATAGACACTCTAAAATTATTGAAATTATGAACTCACACCATAGACACAATTAAAAACATAACTAGTATGAGAATATATATATATATTAAAAACACACACACACACACACATATATATATATATATATATATATATATATATATATATATATATATATATATATATATATATATATATATATATATATATATATATATATATATATGTATGTATGTATGTATGTATGTATGTATGTATGTATGTATACATATACATATGTGTGTGTGTGTCAATGTACATAATACATCCAATGTAAAGTCTCAATCATCTTAATCCCATCCCTGATCATGATCATCCACATCATCATGATCTTCCACTTGATCATGACCATCCACATCTTCATGATCATCTGCATGATCTGATGTATCTAAAGAGGCATCATGGGTAGAGAGGTCACTACCCTGTGATGATCAATGACATCCCTCCTATGGTGAACTCTCCACCTCATCCATATCAGTCGCTCCATAATGCTCATGTATTACATATAACAAACATAAATAAATAAAACATATAAAATATTACTAAAAATAAAATAAAGTATATCAAATTTAATAATGCTCACAAAATCATATGGATGATCTCTTATCTTCTCACTTAAACATCGATATCCACAATATGAAGCAAATTTGATTTTCTTTTTTATAGTATAACAAACATAGCCCATTCACTACATATACTTAAATGTATTGTTGGAACAAACCAATCACAAATTAGTGATTATAAAGATCTTGAAGAAGGCTTATGGTCAGAATGAAGTGAAAGAAGACACTTGAGAAAGTGAAGGAGATTTCAGAATGATGTCTTGTACACATATGTACATATAAGTGGAAATCCTTGTAATTGAGTATAGCTAAACCCTTAGGATGATAAGGAGTAATATCATAGACGCGGAATAAGTCTAAAATCATGTATATATAAGTTAATGATGATAAGAAATGGGTGTGAGAGTCATTTGTAGATGACAAATGTCTTAGAGATGTGTAGAGAGTTTTTTCCCATAAAATAGCGACGGGTTTTTCTCTGAGTGCTCTCTGTCTGATCATGTGGATCAAGATTCCTTTTGTACACATCTAATTGAGAAGCTAATGAAGCTATGTTCAGAGTTTCATGATCTAATTCCTCTCCTACTGTGAGAATGATCAATAGGAACATTTGTATGTAGAAGTGAAAACTGAAGTCTGAGAGTAGCGCATTTTTCCGTCTCAGTATTTTGCTTAGATCTCAGTGTATACTGTAAAGTTTTTGATGAGTGAGCACTTAAAATCTAAGTTAGGAGATAAGGAAGCTATGGCTAAAAGCATTTAGCAAAACGGGTTGTGTGCTGTGAGAAATCAACTTAAGAAGTTGACCATGTCGAAGGCGCTACCTCTGGAAGACAGTTATGACATACCTTTGATCTTAAGGATCAAATTAAACTTTTGATGATTAGTTTTGAGAACTAATGATTGGTATGATTGCGCAAAGGTATTGCAAATACTTGTGCATCATTTACTTGAAGAAATTTGAAGTTATGTGCAGGTAAAGAAGTTGATTTCTGAAGTAGATTTTCTGAAGTAAACACTTCTTCACTCAGAGAAGTGTTAATGAAAGTTTTGGTAAAGAAGAACAATATTTGTGTAAAGTTTGGTTTATAACTGACATAGAAGTGTTCTTAAGTCAGTATAGATCAAACCTTTGGAGATTAAGAGGTCTCCATCAGTGGTATCAGAGCTGAAGGTGCAATACAAGAGAAGAAAAGACAATTGAAGTTCCGATTGGTGCAGATATTGGAGTTCTTCCAAATCAAAGGAGGACAAGGAAAAATTATTGAAGATAACCTGCAGAAGTTCAAAGCACGAGTTCGAAAAAAATCAAGAAGGATAAAGCTCATATCAAAGGTACACTTTATCCTCATAAACCATAGTAATTGCAAATACAGAAGGTCAAGGATGGGAGAAAGCTTGCAGATTGATAAGCTAGATAGGGAGAACTATCCAGCTTGGTCCATGAGGATGGAGGCACACCTCATGAGTAAAGATTTGATGGCATTCATTACAGGAGAGGAAGAAAAGCCTGAATTTGCAGATCCTAGTATTCCAACTAGGGAAGAACTTGCAATTTTGAAGATTTGGATGAGAAAGGATGCTCAGGCAAGGAGTATCATTTACATGGCTGTAAATGATTATCTTCTACCTCACATTAGAGGATTGGAAAGTGCAACAGATGTTTGGAATGCTTTGGAAGAGCATTTCCAAAATACAACCAAGTCAAGGAAGTCCTCACTATGGGCTGAGTTCACAACCTTCAAGAAGAAGAGCTCACAATCAATTTCTGATTATGTGGCAAGGATGAAGGATATTGCAGATAGCTTGGGAGCAGTGGATGAAGACATTGAAGAGGATAAGTTGGTAAGACAAATACTTACAGGTCTGAGAGGAGATGAGAAGTGGAAGCCTTTCATATTGTCCATAGAGTTGTCACTTGATCACTTTACTCCTGATCTTAATCAATTGCTAGGACACATGCTAAATTTTGAGCAGGACATTAAAGGAGACAATGATAGAAGTGCAAGTCAAGCTATGTACTCCAAGGACAAGAAAAAGAATGGCAAGGGAAAGCAATCGACTGATGATGAAGGGAATTCAAGTCAAGCTAACTTCACAAAAGGAAAGATGAATTTCAGAGGTAAAGGAAGAGGAGGTAAGAACAAAGATAATGCTAAAGCTTGTTGGATTTGTGGCAGAACAAATCATTTGGCAAATGATTGTTGGTATAACAATCAAAATGGTGGAAGCAATAATCAGAATTTTAGTCAAAGAGGTAGAGGAGGCAGAAACCAAAGAGGCAACTTCAAAGGAAGAGGTGGTAGGACATCATATGCTAGAGGAGGTGGAAGAAACTTCCAATCTCAGTCCTACAACAACAATTATTATAATTATGCATCAGATCAGAAGGATGATATGACTCTTATCTTGAATGCAACTCATGAATCAGTGGGAGAAGATCAAAGAGTGTTTTATATTGACTCAGGATGTAGCAACCATCTGAGTGGGAATCTATCCTTGATGACAGATATGGAAGCAAAGGTGAATGGACATACAGTTCAAACAGGTGATAATACCAAACATAAAGTGGAGAGCATTGGATCAGTGAAGTCAAAGAGTGGAAGTACACTTTTGAGCAAGGTACTTTATGTTCCTACTATTCCTAAAAATTTGATAAGTGTAGGGCAAATTGTGGAGAAAGGATATGAGGTAAGATTCACAAATGATGGTGTTTATGTGCAAGATCCAAATCAGGGATATAGAAATATAATTGCAGGGAAAAAGGAAGGAAGATTGTTCACTCTCAAAGTCCAAGGTAATGTGGGACATGCATTATTTACTTATGGAAGTCAAAAGGTGTCTGAGTTAGACCTATGGCATAAAAGGCTAGGTCATTTCAATGAGAGAGCTATAAAGGAAATGTCAAAGAATCAGGTGGTGCTTGGATTGCCAAATGTTGAAGGGCAACATATGGTGTACAAGTGTGAAGCTTGTCAATTAGGTAAAGCACATAAAGGTTCTTACAACAAATCAAGGTACAAGCATTCAAATATGCTTGATTTGGTTCATACAGATGTATGGGGTCCCTCAAGGGACTATAGCATAAATGGATCCAGATATTATGTGTTGTTTGTTGATGATGCAACCAGATGGATTACTTTGTATGTAATCAAGGATAAATCAGAAGTTTTCAAGACATTCAAACATTATCATGCCTATGCAGAAAGGATCACAGGGCAAAAGCTTAAGAGGTTAAGGTCAGATGGAGGGGGAGAGTATTTCTCTAAAGAGTTTGATGATTATTTGTGGAATGCAGGTATAAAAAGAGAAGTAACTTGCAGTTACTCTCCTCAACAGAATGGAGTAGCAGAAAGGAGAAATAGGACTCTTGTAGAGTTTGCAAGAGCAATGATGAAGGAAAAGAATTGTCCAAATTACTTATGGGCAGAAGCCATTAATACTGCAACATACCTTGTGAATAGGTTACCTTGTAAAGCTTTGGATGGAGGAACCCCTTATGAAGCATGGTGGGGTAAGAAACCTACTCTTGATCATTGTAAGGTATTTGGATGTGTAGCATATGCTTATGTTCCTTCACAATTAAGACATAAGCTAGAACCAAAAGCAGAGAAGTATGTGTTTATTGGATATGATGATAGACAGATGGGTTACAGGTTGTGGAGTCCATCCACAAAGCAATTTCTTGTTACCAAAGATGTGACATTTGATGAGCAAAATACATGGTATACAGGATCAACAAATGATTATGCAGGTGTTGAAGAGATACAAAGGAAAGGGAAGGCAAAAGTAAAAGTGTATGAAGAAAGTATTGATGATGTTGACTCTAAAAGTAGATTGCAGGATCATGTAGAAGATGGGCCAAGATTTGATCCAAAATCAAATGAGGCTGAAACTTCGAGAAGTGCAGAAATCAGAAGATCTTCAAGGGAAAGGAAAGAGCCTATAAGGTATAGTTATGATACATCTTTTCTAACAACAAAAGATTATGCTTACATTGTGAAGACAGAAGAAGATCCAACCACTTATGAAGAAGCCAAAGGTAAACAGAATTGGGAGAAGGCAATGCAGGAAGAGTATGATGCTCTACTTGAAAATGAAACTTGGGAATTAGTACCAAGACCAAAGAATCAGAAAGTCATTGGATGTAAGTGGGTATATAAAACCAAAAGGTTTGCAGATGGTAAGGTGTCTAGATACAAGGCTAGACTTGTGGTCAAAGGTTATGCCCAAACTTATGGGGTAGATTATGATGAAACCTTTAGTCCTGTTGCTAAGATGTCTACAATTAGAACATTGATTGCTATTGCTGCTTGTAAAGGATGGAAGTTGTCACAATTAGATGTGAAAAATGCATTTCTAAATGGATACATTGCAGATGAAGTATACATGGAGCAACCAGAAGGTTTTATGAATTCAATTGGATCAGATTATGTGTGTAAGCTCAAGAGAGCTTTGTATGGGTTGAAGCAGGCCCCAAGAGCTTGGAATTACAGACTAGTCAAGTTCTTGAATGAATGTGGATTTCAAGCATCAAAGGCAGATAGTAGCTTGCTAGTGAAGGCAAGTGAAAATGGATACATTTACATGTGCATTTATGTTGATGATATTATTGTGACAGGAACAGATGCTCACGGAATCAATGAACTTAAAAGGCAAATAGAGAAGGAGTTTAAGATAAGTGATTTGGGTAACTTATCTTATTTCTTAGGAATGCAGATTGTGTATACTCAACATGGAGTATATGTTTCACAAGTGAGGTATTTGAAAAATCTTCTAGTCAAGTTTAACATGGAAGAATGCAAGACTTCAACTACACCATTGGAGGTAAATCATAAATTGAGCAGGTATGGAGGTGAAGAATTCAATGATATGAAGAAATATCAGAGTTTGGTAGGTAGTTTAATCTATGCTACCTTGACAAGGCCAGATTTATCATATGCAGTAGGTGTGTTGTCACAATTTATGCATTGTCCAAAGAAGACTCATTGGATTGTAGCTCAAAGGGTACTCAGATATATAAAAGGAACCCTAAGTGAAGGTTTGTACTATGGATTCACTTCTGACACAAGAATCAAAGTGTTTAGTGATGCAGATTGGGCAGGTGACTCAGATGATAGAAGGTCTACTCATGGGTATCTCTGTTATATTGGAGATAAATTAGTTTCTTGGTGTTCAAAGAAGCAACATACAATTGCTTTATCATCCACAGAAGCTGAGTATAAAGGAATGGTAGAAGCTGCAAAGGAAGTGATATGGTTGAAGACCTTGATGAAGAGTTTTGAAACTGATAATAGTACTCCAATTATTTTTGGAGATAATATGAGTTCTTTGTATTTGGCAGCTAACCCTGTTTTTCATGCCAGGACTAAGCACATAGAGATTCAGTATCATTTCTTGAGGGAAAAGGTACTTGATAAAGAGATTGAAGTGATGTATACTCCAACAAAAGAACAAGTGGCAGATATGATGACAAAGAGCTTAGATGGACCTAAGCTACAGAGATTCAAAGAGATGGCAGGAGTGAAGAAGAATGGAATAATCACAATTAGTGATTGAGGGGGAGCTGTTGGAACAAACCAATCACAAATTAGTGATTATAAAGATCTTGAAGAAGGCTTATGGTCAGAATGAAGTGAAAGAAGACACTTGAGAAAGTGAAGGAGATTTCAGAATGATGTCTTGTACACATATGTACATATAAGTGGAAATCCTTGTAATTGAGTATAGCTAAACCCTTAGGATGATAAGGAGTAATATCGTAGACGCGGAATAAGTCTAAAATCATGTATATATAAGTTAATGATGATAAGAAATGGGTGTGAGAGTCATTTGTAGATGACAAATGTCTTAGAGATGTGTAGAGAGTTTTTTCCCAGAAAATAGCGACGGGTTTTTCTCTGAGTGCTCTCTGTCTGATCATGTGGATCAAGATTCCTTTTGTACACATCTAATTGAGAAGCTAATGAAGCTATGTTCAGAGTTTCATGATCTAATTCCTCTCCTACTGTGAGAATGATCAATAGGAACATTTGTATGTAGAAGTGAAAACTGAAGTCTGAGAGTAGCGCATTTTTCCGTCTCAATATTTTGCTTAGATCTCAGTGTATACTGTAAAGTTTTTGATGAGTGAGCACTTAAAATCTAAGTTAGGAGATAAGGAAGCTATGGCTAAAAGCATTTAGCAAAACGGGTTGTGTGCTGTGAGAAATCAACTTAAGAAGTTGACCATGTCGAAGGCGCTACCTCTGGAAGACAGTTATGACATACCTTTGATCTTAAGGATCAAATTAAACTTTTGATGATTAGTTTTGAGAACTAATGATTGGTATGATTGCGCAAAGGTATTACGAATACTTGTGCATCATTTACTTGAAGAAATTTGAAGTTATGTGCAGGTAAAGAAGTTGATTTCTGAAGCAGACTTTCTGAAGTAAACACTTCTTCACTCAGAGAAGTGTTAATGAAAGTTTTGGTAAAGAAGAACAATATTTGTGTAAAGTTTGGTTTATAACTGACATAGAAGTGTTCTTAAGTCAGTATAGATCAAACCTTTGGAGATTAAGAGGTCTCCATCATGTATTAGTGTTTTAAATAAAATATTACTGACTAATAGAATATAAAAAGATTAATTATTAGTGTTTTAAATAAAATAAAAAATATATTTCCAATAATACATATATTTACAAATGTAGCAACAAAACTGTGATGGGCCATTTGGCCTAAGCACAAAGTGTGACGTGATTCAACTCTCTTCTTTGTAGTACCCTATGTTTATTTCATGAAACAAAAGTACATAGATTAAATGTAAAATATTTTTAAAACATATGAGAAGTATAACTCACAATTATATAAAATATTTTGCATAACTTTTGCTGAGGAATGATTCTTGAAGAGATCTCTGTTTATGAAAATATTGCCATGTCTTAGGTGGCATGTCATATTTTTTCTTATTTCTTTATACCATACAATATCTCCTCTTATTTTAATCTCAAACAAAGAAGGATAAGTATACAAAAAAAAAAACTTTAAATTTATAAACATGCATACACACATACACACATACATATACACACATACATACACTTACACATACATACAAACACTTACTCTTACATACATACACATACACACACATACACACACATACACACACATACACATACACATGCACATATACATACACACACATACATATACACACACATACATGAGCATGAAAATAGTCAGGAATCACCATACATGAGTAGAGATGTAGGAAGATAGTTGTCAGATGTATAGAGAGCAGTAAAAACCAAGAGATGTAGGAAGATACTTAGTTTTCAGATCCATAGAGAGCAGTAGAAACCAAGAGATGTCGGAAGATACTTAGTTGTCAATGCTATTAAAATGAATAAAAACATTTATGTTATAATAATATTAAAAATAATAAACTATAATAAACATACACACATACACACAAATACACATACACACACATGCACATACATACATAACACACAAACATACACATACACATATATACACAGACATATATACACACAAATACACAGATGCACACACATACACATAGATGCATACAAATACACACACATATACATACATATATACATACATACACACACACATCATACATTTATGATTTTGTATGTGTATTTATATGTCAGAATGTGTATTTGTGTATATGTGAATGTATGTGTATGTGTAAATGTGTACATGTGAATGTGTATCTAAGTAAATAATCAAGTTATTAATATCTAGTACCCTTTTTGCTACACAATCAGATTCTAATCAATCACAAGGAACTCCACCACTGTCTTCTAATATTTTATAGATACATACATGATTGATATATGTTTTCTTATTGTTATATTATAATCAGATTTTGTCAATCAAAGGGTACCCCATCACCTCCTACCTATGCAATGACTTCATAAGTGTAATCTGATATGAATTATGATGATTTTTACTATCAAGAGCATATTATATTTTGGTGTAATCTTTGTTATGGCATGTATCCAAGACCATGATTGGAGTGTATTGAACATGAGGCAGATTATGGTATTTCTCAGTGTGCACCACCACCTGATCAATGTGATAATGCTTGGGTATGTATTGATTCCATAAATTAATATCATTACTTTATTTTAAAATAATATACAAAATAAAATTATACTTAATATACATGAATGTTTCCATGATGATGATGATGATGATGATTCTTTTACTAATAATGCAAATATTCCTCCTACACTTTGCAAACATATCATTTATCAATTACAAGTTGAGTTTTCTTGAAATCCTCTACCTCCTAGTTTACATACTAAAATGGTTGGAGAGTATCCATTGCCAACTTGATCCTCTAGTACAAACATATGATAGAAGAAGATATGGAGGATGACATAGAGGACCACTTCTTTTAGATGGAGAGGTTTTTAACTTTTGGGGTAATCGCTATCATCCACTATCACAGGTGCTAGTCATGGTCTCTATTGTAGAGGATTTGTATGTGCCTCTGAACTCTGAAGTTACTCTTATGTCATTTTTTTGGTCCTATGTATAGATGGGGAGATTGGCATCGACTTACACATTACGTTCAAAGCATGAGTGTTTATGGATTTATGTTTGAATGCAACTTCTCTTGCTAGTAGAGGGAGCACACATGCAGAAAATGAAAGATTATATATTGATGGAAGACCTTACGTGCATGGAAATATTGTCAGGTTCAATAAAAAATAGTCAAGGATATAATAGGTCAATGACTGATTGCACATTTGAAGAGTGTTCACCATAAATTAGTAGAGATGTAGCAAGATACATAGTTGTCAATGCTATTACTTAATTACAAGTTGATGATAAATGATTAGTGAATTATGGATGGCCTAGACCTCCAAGAGCACCTATTATAGAACAATGAAGAATTTTTGTCTAGCTATCCTATGTTGCAATGAAAACTCTAATCCAGTGAAACTCTTTTCAAATTAAGTTGCACATTTGAATTTGTTTTTTAAGTTTATTTTTCATTCATGTATGTAATATTAATGGTTTTTATTCATGTATATAGATTCCAATGTATGATATTGATGATCTTCCACCACTCCATTCAGATTTTCCATTAAGACCTCATTTATGAGAAGCATCCATGAGGAGGCTATGCAAAAGTGATCCTATAGAATATACAAAATTGAAAGAACTATATTCAAAAGAAGATAAACTACAAGATTTTTGCAATGACGATGATGATGATGATGGCATGGCATATTTTATTGAGCATTGGTATCAAAATGATAGCGAAAGTGTTGATATTTCTAAAACTGAGAAATATCTTTGAGAAGAATGTCTAAAGCATACACATGAAGGAAGTCTCTTGACATGACTAAGTGCAAGCTTACTTATTCTCAATCTTCAAAATCATTTTGGATGGAGCAATGTATCTCTTTCAAAACTGTTAAGGTATATTTTTTATGTTTATATATATATATATATATATATATATATATATATATATATATATATATATATATATATATATATATATATATATATATATATATATATATATATATATATATATATATATATATATATATATATATATATATATATAAACACATGCACATACACATATATAAATATATACTTACACACATACACACATATACATACACATATACATGCATACATACATACACAAACATACATATGCATACACATACACATTGTATGTATACATACATGTTCACAGATATGACAATGTTGAAGATTGAGGTCTGTGGAAGCACACAAACAGCACAAGGAAGAAGTAAAAACTTGGAACACAACACACAATGCCAAATGTATTACCAAGAGAATGTACAAGGATAAGTAGCCCATTAAGGTAACGGGCATATATAGAAGGTGGGGGAAAAAACCTTCTAAAAAGGGAAAAAAGTGCCCCGATGGTCCTAGTGTGTTCACACACATCACTACCTAAATATATCAACAAATCCACCCTAGGAGTGATGTGGTAAACGAGAAGCTGGCACTCATATATAAGGAAGTTCCATGCTATGTGGAATCAATCCACAAAAAGTAGGCCCAAAGATTTGCGGAAAGCTTCAAACTTCTCCCTAGGCAGAGCCTTTGTGAGAAGGTGGGCACATATGCCAAACTGATCTCTCCAACAGAGAACCTCTCCTTGACATAGTGATAATGCACCTCAATGTGCTTAGTGCGAGCATGGAACACAAGGTTCCTAGAAAATACCCATGTGCTCTGACTGTCTGTGAAGATGGTGGTGGCAAAAGACTAACCAACACCCAAATCAGCCATAAGGCATTTGAGCCACATACACTCAACAGTCGTTGTGAAAGCTGCCCCATACTCAGTAGAATCTGAAGTGGCCACAGTAGGCTGCTTCTTGCTCAACCAAGATATACATGAGCTACCAAGCAGCAAAAGCAACTAGTGGACACATAAGTGTCATAGCAACCAACCCAATCAAAGTCATAAAAAGCATGTAAATCTGGCGGTAGTGATCCCCTCTTGGGATAAAACAATCCAAGTATCTGGGTACCACTCAAGTAGTGAAAGATGTGCTTAGCTTCTTGCCAATGCTTGACACTCAGGAAATGCATAAACCTACTCATTTGTGAGATAACAAACTGAATATCTAGCAAAGTAATTCATAAGTAAATCAAGTATCCAACAACCTACTAATAGAGAAAAGCATCAAATGCATCTCCAACATCATGAAGACTCAATCTTAAACATATCTCCATTGGACTGGCAATAGAATTACAGTCTTCAAGGCCAAAATGCTGCAATAATGTGTCAAGACACAAAGCTATTCGACGGTCCACCATCAACTTGCATAAATTGAATGCCCAAATAATGATGCAAATGCCCCAAATCTGCATCTAAAATGAGGCATGCAAATCAGCCTTAAAATCAGCAATATTCTTCTCATGTTGATGCATCATATAAGTCGATAATGGATGATTGGTGCCATCCAACTTATCTGTTAGAGAACCAACCACAAATTGGACATAAAGTTGAAGTTCAAAGCTTTTCAAAATAGGAATTTGTTGGATAAACTCAATGTGTGGCATCGAGTTGTAGTTGATAACTCCTTATTTTCTATGCATATGATTCACCTGATGATTTCATGCTTGAAAATATGAGGTTTTATGCGGGAAGTTGATCCCTAGCATCGAATTCTTGCTAAAAAGTCCACTTTTATGCAGCAAGTCGATGCTAGGCATCAAATTTGCAGTATAGGGACATAATTTTTGCTTAAACAAGAAAGGTTTCCTATTTTGGTAGCTCAGACAAGGTCAACTTGTGAAGGTCATAACTTTGTGTGTAGTGCAAAGTTTTTAGCAAAAAATACCTTGTTGGAAATCCTTCTCTTCTACTTTCATTGACCTGAAGATCTTGGAAAAATAATATTTGTGCTAAGATAAATAAGCAAAAGAGTGAAGGTATGTCATTTTTAGTGGCTAGAAATTTTTGAAGAATTGAAGCTCTCATTTTTGGCTATTATTTCTCAAAGTTTGGAGAAGCATTGAGTTAACGGTGACCATAGAGGCTTTGTAAAATACCCTGATGCAGAAAAATGACTATATCTCAAAAATTTGAATAGAAGTACCCTATCCAGATCTACTAAAGCTGTAGCAAACTTCGAGGCACTTACATTGGTGAACCTAGACCTATATATGTATTTGGCACAAAAAGACAAAATTGCCTACATAGGCACCATGATAATCCATTCGGAGGCCGAAACGAGCTTAGAGTATGTTCACCGAATTTTGTGCGATTTTGAGACTATGACTTGAGGGGTGTGGACGATGCCCTAGATGAAACGGTGACCTATTTTGATACCAATTCTTGGAGAATGAGGTTTGCGGAAGCACGTGAACTGCACAAGGAAGAAGAAGAAGCTTGGAGCACAACACACAATACTGAATGTACTACCAAGAGAATGTACAAGGACAAGTAGCCCATTAGAGTAATAGGCATATATACAAGCCAGAGGAAAAAAACTGCTTAAGAGAGAAAAAAGTGTCCGAGTGGTCCCACATCACTACCTAAATATATCAACAGACAATAAACGAAAGTTCCCCCAAATTTAACTAAAAAATTCTCTTTAGACATTGTTTCTTGGTGAAAGAAGTTTATATTGATGAAATAGCTTTACCAGAAGTTTTGCTAATGTGGTTTCTACTATGTATTCTTGACATAAGGATATCAAGAGCTCTAGATCTATAGTCACATTCCACATTTCCTGCATGAAGACATGAACCATTTTTCCATGTTAGTAGCTATGAAAGTAAGGTCAAAGTGATAAAAGCTAAGGTGAGGACAAGAACCTACATCGAATGAACATTTTCTATCCGCCCATCTTGTAGATGAAAATGCAAGGAAAACCATTACAAATTCACATTGTCTAGATTAAAAAACATCATTCAATTTGACAACTTATTCATTTCAACCTTCAATAGCTGCAACAAACTTGAACTACACAAGATAGTAGTCAATAATTGTACAAGCATGTCATTATTAATCCTTGAAGAACCTAAGAGATAAGAAAAGTACCTAACACAATAGAATCCAATAAATCGAAAGGAACTTGTAAGAAGAGAATACTCTTTGGCTCTTTGGCATCGAATATTTTTACATCTTTGATTTGGAAACCTTCAAAATTTTCCATATAAATATGCTTCTCCCATTTTATAGATGACATAATACCTACCTTGCTAACTGCTCTGTGAAATTTATAGACAAATGTGTAAGTCTCAATTGATGTGGTATGGTCAATGTGGTCATGCAAGATCTATCTGTGTTTTTCAATACATTGTTACATTCAGTAAATAGATATGACATCAATAAATTTTATCATTTCATTTATAATTTTCTTTTCGGTTACTGAGGCATGCAAGATGTTGCTTGTTTGCTTAGACTACTAAATTTCTTGTAATAGACTCATCATACTTCTTTGTCCAAGCTACTAAATGGAGGTAAAACAAGGAAAAGGTCATGTCCATGTTCTGATGCCGGTAAATCAATATTTGATAATGAATCAACAACATGACTTTCTTCAATCTCTCTAACAATGAAGTTGTCAAAGAATGATTGAGCTCTAGGTTGAACATGAATGACTTGCCACCAAGGATGAGCATTAGGTTTTTTATTAAAAAATGCTTGTTCAATATGACTAGGAAGATTATATGGTTCTCTTTTTAATCACATTATTTTTGAAGAGTCAATTGTCTAAATTGTAGATAATTCTATTCTCATTATGTGTGCATATCTATATGTGGTTGTGTGTATGTGTATATGTGTATACATGTATGTGTGTATATGTGTATGCATGTGAGTGTATATGTGTGTATGTGTATATGTATATATATATATATGTGTGTGTGTGTATATATATGTGTATGTGTATGTGTGTGTATGCATGTATGTGTGTATGCATGTATGTATGTATGCATGTATGTGTGTATGTGTATGTGTGTATGTGTATGTATATGTGTGTATGTGTATGTGTATGTGTGTATGTGTATGTGCGTATGTGTATGTGTATATAAAGTGAGTAAGTGTATGTGTATGTGTATGTATGTGTATGTGTGTGCATATGTGTGTATGCATGTATATGTGTATATGTGTGTAAGTATGTATGTTTGTATATGTGTATGTATATATATGTGTATGTATGTATGTATATGTGTATCTATATTTGAAATTGTTGAATTTTTTCCTAACTTTTTAGCTTACAAGCTTCTAAATTTCATCTCCATCTCTATAATCCATGTCTGACATGCTTGATTTTGTAATTTGCTAGTGAAACATCTATATTCTAGAGACTTCAATACATGTCAATTGGAATTTGGAAGTATGTTTATATTTTGTAAATGTGTACATCTCAATGGATGTGGTATGGCCAATATGG
The DNA here is from genome assembly GCA_020310875.1 of Ceratopteris richardii. Classification (NCBI taxonomy): domain Eukaryota; kingdom Viridiplantae; phylum Streptophyta; class Polypodiopsida; order Polypodiales; family Pteridaceae; genus Ceratopteris; species Ceratopteris richardii. The sequence goes on along the minus strand of CM035439.1, from coordinate 4,164,370 downwards.
TCATGTGAGATATAATGTGTTTTTTGATACATTGTTGCATTCATAAAAAAGATGTGACAACAATATATTTTCTCATTTCATTTCTAATTTTCTTTTTGGTTATTGAGGCATCTAGGTTGTATGGGCTACTAAATCACTTGTAATAGAGTCATCATACTTCTTTATCCATGATACTAAATTAGTTATAATAGAGTCTTCATACTTTGTATCTAGTCTTTGCTATCTCTTTCCCAACAATTCCACACTCATCCCTCCATCCATGCCTAGCTCCTCCTCCTGCATGCAGCCATGGATGGAGGGATGAGTATGGAATGCTTAGAAAAGAGATAGCAAAGACTAGATAAAAAGTATGAAGATTCTATCAGAACTGAAGTAAGAGCTGAATAATATCCCTAAGTACAAAGTACCACCACATATGAGTGAATCTTGTATGTGTTGACATGGGGGAAAAGCATCTAGTCAACATTAGAGTAAAAAATGCCCATGTATAGGGAAAAGGTTCACATCAAAGCTACTCAAGGAGCACATAAGTGTAACAAACCCCCCTAGAGCAAACGATGTGAACACATACAAGGAGTGACATATCAGCCCCCACAAGGTAATAAGCCTAAAGCTTTGCAAAAAGCTTCAAACTTTTCCCGTGGAAGAGCTTTGGTGAATATGCCTTCCACGTTATCTTATGTAGGCATATATACCAAATCAATATCTTTACATGAAGGTGCTCTCTATCATAATGATAATGCACCTCAATATGTTTGGTCTGTGCATGAAACACAAGGTTTCATGCAACAACCAATGCACTATGAGTGTGAGTGAGAATATGTGTAGCAACATCAATCTCCATGCAAAGATCCAACAATAGGCATTTCAGCCATATATGCTCCATTGTAGCTATGAAAACTACCCTATACTCAGCATCACAACTCGATGTCGTCATTGTAGGTTGCTTCTTACTCAACCAAGACATGCATGAGTCTCCAAGGAAAAAGCAAGTACCACTAGTGGATACACGAGTCTCATAACAATGAGCCCAATCGCTATGTATAAAGCATGCACGCATGGCTGAATAATACTCTTCCATAAAAGAGACATAAGCTCAAAGTGCCTTTGAGATATCTAAACACACGTTTCACCACTTGACAATGCTTAGTGTGAGGGCTATGCATGAATCGACTCAACTTGGAAATCGCATATTGTATATCCGTCCTTGTGTTGCATGCATACATAAGACATCACATAGCTTGTTGATAAAGAGAAGTCTCAAATGCATCATTGGAATCCTCAACTCAGAACCTAAATCTTGTCTCAACTGGTGTGGAAACTAGCTTGAAATCCTCAAATTCAAAATGTTGAAGTAGTTTTTCAATATACTTTGCTTGATGCATAACAATTCCCCCCTCAATGGATACAAACTAGATGCGAAGATAGTAGCTCAAAAGCCCAAGATAAGTGACATCCAAAAGTATGCTGCAAATTAGTCATAAGAATGTCAAGTTTTGCATCACATGAACGATTCAAGAGTATGTCATTGACATAAAGAACAAGCATTGTAAGGTCAACCCCATCTTTGCATAAATAGAGGGTGCTTTCAATTGGACTACATGTGAAGCCAAGAGCAATCAAGAGCTTATGGATTTTGTCATACCATGCACATGGAGCTTGCTTGAGACCATACAAGGCTTTATGCAAGTGACAAACCATATGCTCTTTTGGTTTCATGGAAAATCCAGGAGGTTGCTTCACATAAACCTCTTCTTGCAAATCACCATTCCAGAAAGTTGGTTTTATGTCCAATTGATGTAGTTTCCAATGTCGATGGGCAGCCAATGCAGGCACAGTATGGATGGTACTCATAAATGAAGTAGGTCTGGTGGTAGTGATCCCTGGGAAATGCATAAATGTGCTCATCTATGAGATAGCAAATTGAATATCTAGTTGAGTAATGCATAAGTAAATCAAGCATCCACTAGCTTGTGATAGAGAACAACATCAAATACATCTCCAGCATCAGGAAGACTCAATCATAAACCTATCTCCATAGGAGTGGAAATAGGTTTACAGTCTTCAAGGCCAAAACACTGCAATAATGTGTCAATATATTTCACTTGACACAAAGTTATTCCACCATCAACTTGCATAAATTGAATGCCCAAATAATGATGGAAATGTGCCAAATCAAACATCTCAAATGAGGCATGCATATCAGCCTTGAAATCAACAATATGCTTCTCATGAGGACCACTGAGCCACATGTCATCAACATACACAACAATGATCAGAAGCACATCATTAGCATGCTTAACATATAAGGTGCTTTTAGTTAGATTGTTCTCAAAACCATGTGCAATTAGATATGCATGTATCTTTTCATACCAAGCACGTGGTGCTTGCGTTAAACCATATAATGCCTTCTCTAACTTGCACAACTGATTTTCATGCCCTTTCTGCACAAATCCACAGGGATGAAAAACATACACTTCTTCATGCAAGCCACCATTCAGAAATGCATTTTCAATTTCCAACTGATGTACATTCCAACCACGATGAGCTGCAAGTGCACAGATGCTATGAACAGTAGTCATTCGGCATGTAGGTGCAAAGGTCTCATCAAAAGTAAATGCCCATTCTTCATAATGCACTAGATTAGGAGACTCTTTTTTCGGTGTAAAGGCCTCTGCAACAACTATTCCAGCCTCTTTTTTCTTTGCCTCTTTTGCAGCCAATTTTAGACAATTATTTATGACATGATCATTTTCTTTAGAGTACTTGCAAAACAATTTCTACTTTTCTGTTTTGTTGTTGTCATTGTCATCTTTCTTTGATTGTGCAAAATTGGTAGATTTCTACTTACTAGTAGAAGAGATCCATTCACCTTTGCCCTTCTAACTAGCTAGAAAAGCTTGATCTACAACATGCGCAATGGACTTGTTTTGCCTAGAATGATCTTCTTGCAACAGAACAGAGACTAAGTCCTCAAATGTTAAGGCATTTGGATTGTCGTTCATCATCAAATGAGGAGTAAGTCTGGTATGAATCAGGAAGACCATTTAGAACAGTCTGCACAAGTGAACTGTCAGGCAAGACTTCATCAATAGAAATTAAGAGCTCCTTCAAATCTTTGATCTTTGTTAGAAAATTGTCCATAGAGTCACCTTCATTCATATGCTCAATCTCCAACTCTTTTTCGGAGGTAAGCAACATGAGCCTCATTCCTAGCCTGGTACAATGTGGTATCCCAAGCATCCTTAGATGTCTTACAAGAGTGAATATGAGGAATAATGGCACGTTTGGCAGACAAAGCTATCAATGCATGTGCTTGAGCATCTTTGCCATCCCAACAAATTTGCTCTACAGTAGGTGCAGTAGAAACCGCAACATGAACAAGAATGTGAAGAATATCAGCATCTTCAATGCCATCTGCATCAACTTCAATACCTATATTTGGAGGTGTAATAAGAAAATTTTCAACACCCTACACAATGTTCCATAGTCCTTTTGCAACCAGTACATGTCGCATCATATAAGCCCACAATGGGTAATTGGTACCGTCCAACTTATCCTCAACAACCAACATATGGAATACATCACTACTTTCAGCCATGGTCACTGACTAAAATACCTTGATGTAGAAAAATGATTGTACCTGAAAAAGTTGAATAGAACTACATGACAAGTTTTGCTAAACTTGTAGTAGACTTTGAGATACTCATACTGGAGAATCGAAATCTGTATATATCATTGGTGCAAAAAGATGAAATAGCTTGCACAAGCATTGTGATAGTGTGTTCAAAGGCCGAAATGAGCTCAGATCGTGATTTTCGCACCACATAATGAAGCTGTTTTCATCTCCTAATCACCTTGAGTATGCTCACTAAATTTCGTGCCTGTGGTTGGAGGATTCTCGATGACACCCTAGATGAAGTGGCGGCCTGCTCTGATACCAATTGTTGGCATTAGACGTCTATGGAAGCATGCAAATAGCACAAGGAAGAAGAAGAAGCTTGGAGCACAACACACAATATTGAATGTATTACCTTTTCCCTTTTTGTGAGATACCAAGTGCTTGCGTTCCCTCAAGCAAACCACTCCTATTCACTCTAGGTCACTCTTCTTGCAAAAGAAGATACACAACCTCATCAAATGCATACATATCAGGATTCCCTTTGGCAACCAAACAAATTTTTGTGGAAAATCTTTGAAAAGATTCTCGTAATCCTTTCAACAATGTAGAGATGAGTGATGCATCCGGAGTAATCTCATCTATATTTCCCAATTGCTCTTTCAAGTCCTTGATGTGTGTCACATACACACAACAAGGCATACAAAGAAGCAAGTGTGTCCCATGCCTCTCTTGATGTAGAACATGATCGAATGTGTGGAACTATATGAGGCTTCACAGAAAGTGCAATTAATGCATGAGCTTGAGCATCTTTTCCATCCCATCTAAGTTGCTCCTATCTATGTGGAAAAGGAGTAACCACTACACTTGAAGAAGAAGCTCCATATATGACAGTAGACTATGAAGTAGAAGAAACTATGGTTCTTCTATCTACATATGCCACTATGTTCAAAGTTGTTTTGCAACAAAAACATGCTTCATCATGTAAGAACACATCACACAATTGGTCCCATCAAGCTTATCTTGAGGTTGAAGCATTCCAAACAAGTCATTGCTACACACCATTCCACTAAAGAACAAGAATGTGATAAAATCTTTACTTCAACAAAAGTCAAATGAATGCTGAAATTTCAGCTCACAAACCATCACTCTGATGGAAATTCTAATTACACAAATGGCTTTGAAATGGGGGTAAAACATTAGTGCAACTATTGGAATGTTTCTTGGCTACTGAAACTCACTATTCTATGCTTTGAAGTTGATTTGCATTGTTAAAAGTACGCATGCACCATGTCACGAAAAACCAAAACTTGAGAAGGAGATGAACCTGCTTTGATACCACTATTGGGTGTGTAGAGATTTGAGAGACACACGAGAAGCACACACAAGGATCACAAATGCAGCAAGACACAAGGAGAAGTTGGATGGATGGAATGACACACTCTATTGACGATGATCATAACTGAAGTAAGAGCTTAATAATATCCCTACGTAAGAAGTACCACCACATATGAGTGAATCATGTATGTGGTAACATGGGGGAAAAACCTCTACCTAGCACTAGAGTAAAAAATGCCCATGTATAGGGAAAAGGTTCACATCAAAGCTACTCGAGGAATACATAAGTGTAAAACTAAGTTCCCAACTTTGGAACTAAATAGAAAGATGATCAAGTTCTTAGATTTTGGAACTTAACAATCAAGAACTTAATAGAATCCCAATTTTGGAAAGAATTTTAATTCTAAGACATGATTTTGGTTAGTGGGTTTAGATTACAGACCAAAGTTAGAGAGACAAAAGGATCCATAAGTTTAGATAGTCAAGTTGGGGCTTAGAGAAGAATTGGCTACCTAATAGAGCTCAATTTGTTCCTTGCCACAAGATAAGACTCCAAATATGTTTGGACTATTTGTATAGGAAAGGTATCAACTCTATGAGTTCTTTGATAGACATAGTGTTGATCACAAATAAAAGCTTATCATCTATGGAGAATAGAACAAGATGATTGGATATTAAATCAACCTAAGGACATCCATAGGGGGATGATCAAAGAGAAAGCTATGCGACCATGAATCTTATTAAAAGCAGAGTTGATCTTTTAAGTTTCGATCATAAGCTAAGTAGCCATATTTGTTCAAGGGATTACAATCAGGAAGTCAATTTCAAAACTAAGTAAATTTTGAAGAAAAATTCTAGACTAGTGTAGCTAAATGAGGAATAAAAGTCTGTTTAATTCCATTACCCAATTGGAATTACATGATGTGATAGTGGGCCTGGATAAGAGAATCCATTCATTCCACTACTCCAATAAATAATGACTACTATACATTTGAAAAAGGTACACCTTGTACACAAATGCACTAGTCAAGAATAAGGGAGTAAGTGTTCTTAGTAGGGATTAGTTCTTTGTATCATTGCTTCCCCTCCTTTCGAGTCAATTGATGGGTAGGATCTTGAGCAATCTATTCCTGCCATCTTGTTGTGTTTCTGCTCCTTTTGTGTGCTTCTCGTGTGTCTCTCGCACTTCTACACACATCCAACACTTAGTCCTTTTTGGGATCTTATGAAACACCTGAATTTCTTAGCTCATCTAGAATTTGGAGAAAAAAACTCGATCTCTAATTTCCCTTTCTTAGGATTGGTACAAAATTGTATATAATCTAGGTCTCTCGTATAGTTCTTATTCTAAAAAGTCTTGAGTATATTGAACTTTCTTGTACGTTTAGTTTCTTTTGATATGATACTTTTGAAGATTCTTGTCAAACCACTTTCTCATTAAACGAGAACCCTTTCCAAAGCTTATTCTCAACATTTTCACACCATTGTAAAAGTGGACTTTCTTCATGAACTTCTGTAGTTCTAGGAGGAAGTAACTCCATAATCCTTAGTAAGTGTCAATAAGACGTTTTATTGAGCATTAACTAGTCTAAATCCATAGACTATCAGTGGCTTTTTGTTTGATTTAGAATTAGGATAATTTGCAACAGAACATTCATGGTTGGATATCAATACATTGTTAACTTTATGTGAAATGAGACATGCTATCCTTGAGAAGTTTTTTGGAAATTTTATAACGTTAGACCAACAAAATGCTTGACTTGCTCCATATAGGTAATCCATCTTTCCCATTAACCTCAAAAAATTAGGACAAAAGAATAGATCGCACCATCTTTTATCTAAACTACAATATAGTCTTGGAATGATTTACAGCCTTAATGGATTGAGTCTATTTTATAAAGCTAAGGGGATTTTTTTGATAATTTGCCTCATGATGGCTTCTTCTTCAATCAGCTCTCCAATGGATGCCAATGGATTAGCAACCTCCTTGACCTTTGTAACAAATGGAGATGGTTTGTTTTGGATTCTTCTTCATTTGGTTGAACTCATTCCAAAGATGGTTCTTCCTTGCCTTTGTACTAGTAGAAAAAAATCCTCCATTGCCTCACAAGTTTCTTGAGATGTCTTGCATCCTCTAATATGTGGTCATAGAAAATAAGAGATAGAGTTGAGTATGTATGACCTTGATTGAGCATCCCTTTGCACACCAAAGTGTGAGCCTATTTGTTTCCTCTTGAATAGTTCCTCCCTTGGATCTTGGAATAGGCATTGGTTCATCACCTGATACAATCCCATATAGGTTTATTCCTTGCAAATAAGCCTCCATTTTGATTTGCCAAGAAACATAATTTTGTCTATCAAGATTCTCAATCATTGATAGAAAGCCATCTCCTATCTTGGAGAAGCTGAAGAAGTTTCAGAAGATGCTTGGATTACAAGATATGGCATTGAGCTTGAGGGGGAGTGTTGAGATATCAAGCTCAACATGTGATGATCCAGGATGACACGTACCAATTTTTTCTTTCTCTGATATGTATAGTGGTCACGCCGGTATATGTCAGGCATACTTCATTGAGATTTATTAGATTTATCTACCGAGGGTGATGGCACATTTGTTCCTTGCCAGCTCACTCATCTGCAGACATTAGCTTTTTCCTTATGTACTGATCTTTATATATTGCACTTGTTGTATTCTTGTTTTTAGGTCATTCTTGTACATTCCTTTTTATGTAATAGAAGAAGGAGAAGAAGATTATTCTTCCTTGCCTCAATCTGTGTGTGTGCTTCTTCTGAGAGTGAGAGTGTGTGTGTGAGCTCTCTTCTCTGTCTCCTCCCTCATGACAACGATGCACTAGATGAAGAAGCGACCTGCTCTGATACCAATTGTTGGAGTTAGACGTCTACGGAAGCACGCAAACAACACAAGGAAGAAGAAGAAGAAGCTAGGAGCACAACACACAATACTCAATGTATTACCACTAGAATGTACAAAGGTAAGTAGTCTGTTAGGGCAATAGGCATATATACAAGACGGGGGAAGAAAACCTACTAAAGAGGGAAAAAAGTGCCCGGGCGGTCCTAGAGTGTTCACACACATCACTACCTAAATATATCAAGAATATTATCACTCTCCAATTTTTTTTGGAGGTAAGCAATACAAGCCTCATTTCTTTCTTGGTAAAAAGTGGTAAGTGCATCCTGAGCATCCTTTTTTGTTTTGCAAGAGCGAATGTGAGGGATAATGACATGTTTGACAGAAAAAGCTATCAATGCATGTGCCTCAGCATCTCTACCATCCCAAGGAACCACAACACAAATAGGAATTTGAAGTTCATCATCTTCAAGATCATCTGCATCACCTTCAATAATTGTATTTATAGGTGTAGTAGGACATTTTTCAACATCTTGCACAATATTCCACAATCCTTTTGCTATCAATACATGATGCATCATATATGCCTACAATGGGTAATTAGTACCATACAACCTATCCTCAACAACCAACATACAGAATACATCATTGCTTTCAGCCATGGCCACTGATTACATACCTTGATGCAAAAAAATGAATGTATCTCAAAAATTTGAACAAGAACAACCCTATCAAGCTTTGCTAAACCTTTAATAGACTTTGAGCTACTTGTACTAGCAAACCAAATCCTATATATATGTTTGGCAAAAAAGGACAAAATTGTCTGCATAGGCAGTATGATAGTACATTTAGATGCCAAAATGAGCTTAGATCAAAATTTTGATGCCACAAAATGGAGTTGTTTTGAACTCCTAATTGCCATGAGTATGTTCAACAATTTTCATGGGATTTTGAGACTGTGACCGAAGGGGTGTCAATGACACCCTACATAAAGGGATGACCTACTCTGATACAAATTATTGGAGTTTGAGTTCTATGAAAGAGTATGAACAACACAAGGAAGAAGAAGAATCTTGGAGCACAAGACAATAGTGAATGAATTACCAAGTGAATGTACAAAGATACGTAACCTATCAAGGTCAAAGGCATATATACAAGTTGGGGAGAAAAAACTTCCTATAAAGGGAAAAAAGTGTTTCAGCGGTCATAAGTGTGTTCACACACATTGTTACCAAAATATATCCTTCTAATTGCATTCTTTTATTTATTACTTTTTTAAAAGGAAGTTCAGCATTAGCCTACTCTCCCGCACTTTGAATGAAATAAAACAAAAAAAAAAGTACAGATGAATAGGCCTAGCACCCATGGGACCCCCTGAATCCCACAAAGCAGGAGAAGAACATACAGAGCTAGAGGGTTTTACAGAGGAGGTTGATAACCCCCTCGTCCCCCTCATGCGGGGCCCACTTGGCTTTAATCTTGTTGTTCTCGAGGAAAAACACTCTATGGTGCCTAAAAGGTGGGAACTTCTAACAATTGGATATTCTTTTGCCTAGATGAAAAAGAGATTTCTCGATAGACCATCCTTTAGGAGCATTTCCAAAATTGGAAGCACATCTCTCTCTCAAAATCTTCTTGAGGGTCTCACCTCTTATAGCATTCCACAATGATGAGGAGCAACCAATCGCCTTGCCACAAGCGCTTGCTTCCAATTGATCCATTCCTGAAGTAGCAAGATTTTTTCAAGAATTTGCCAGATTGAGATAGATTTTGGGCACGAGAAGAAAATGTGTCCCAAGTCCTCAACATTACGATGGCACCTCTTACACCATGGAGGAGCCCCACAAATTTCTTTTAGCCCTAATATTGGTCCAAATTCCCCGGTGGAGGATTTGCCAGATAAGCACCGAATTTTTTATCTCGATGAGGGGATGCTAGAGAAAAATGATCATTTCTGGCATCTAATACCAGGTGGTACCTCTTTAAACTATTTGGATAATTCATTCTTGAAGAAAGTGTATTTGTGGATTTGATGACATGGTACTTTATTTTTGGAGGGATTTTAGAAGCTACGACTTTTTTTGGTAGAAATTTTTAAAAGAACGAGTTTAAAAATTATACTTCTAACATATACCTAAAATATGGACCATGTTAAACAAAGGATGAAAAAAAAAAACTTTTTTTCGAGCAAACATCATTTCATTCACAAACATGCATGAATTTGATGATGTAACACTTCTATATCTGAAATTATTTTGAGTATTATCACTTTTTAAATGAAAGGACATGAGCTAAAAAAAGTATTAAATCTAACATAAATATAAAATAATGGACCATTTTAAAGATATAATCACTTAAAATAAGTGGAGATTTCTCAAAGAATATCATTTTTAAACTGGTAGCAAAGCAGAGATTTCATTATCTCTTTCACTCTTTCTTTAAGAAAAACATAAATTCCTATTCCATCATCCTATTAAAAGGTTCGTTATTAAATGAATTTCTCTTAATCCCCTTAAATTAGAAGTCCCTCCACGATTTTCTAATGTTCTAATGATTTTCAAACCCTTTATGATTATAAATGACCACAATATATACACATTAGAAATTAATATAAATGGTGTGACGACAAAAGGATAGATAATTCAACATAATAAGTAGATAGCTACCTAATCGCTACAAATCAGCATTTCTTTTCCTCCATAAATAATCAGATATACAAATAATCAAATAATCCTTAAAAAATGATACTACTAACATGCATTCACAATAAGCACACGCGAGAGCGAGAGGGGAACTATCAAGCGGTAGAACATATATACCTATTCATCACCCTAAGTTCAAAGCAGGCACTTTTATTGTTTTTGTAATCCATTGACATAATTCTCATTAGCGTTTTCCTAACAACATAGCTTAGGTGGTAGTGATTGTTGCCTCCTTTAGGTGGGGCGAGGGTTCAATCCCCATAAGTTTCATTAGTTGAACATGTCTTGATCCTTGTGATGAGATGGAATGTTGATCTTCAAGCAAGTCCGTTGTTAGCCTTCATGCATTTTTGATGAACTAACATCAACTGAAGCAAGGGCCATGAACATTGTGGCAATGTTTCATAAGTTCAAACCACTCTCTCATCTGGCTTGACGGTCGTTCTTTCTAAGTTCTTATCTTTAACGAACCTTGGGGCTCTCTTCATTTTTAGTAAGTGTTCAACGTTCTACTTTCGCTTGTGTGAGATTTAAGAGGCCCACTTTCAATAAATTCAAGTTTAAGGGATGTAGATCATAAATTCCAACTCTCAAAGAAAAAGAAGGATTTGGTTTTGAGTGTGGCTTGGAGTGTTCATTGTGAATCATGAAACGTGCTCTTGAAGACTTCCACATCTCATGGAATGCGAAGGACTTTTCTTTTCCATCTTGTCTCCCCCTTGAAACTAAGTTTAATTGTGTGAGATTCAAGAGGCATGCTCTTCAGTGTACAATCCCACTTTCAATTAATTCAAGTTTAAAGGATATAGATCATAAATTCCAACTCTCAAAGAAAAATAAGGATTTGGTTTTGAGTGTGGTTTGGAGTGTTCATTGTGAATGATGAAACGTGCTCTTGAAGACTTCCACATTTCATGGAATGCGAAGAAATTTTCTTTTCCATCTTGTCTCCCCTCGAAACTAAAGTGTTGAATACGAAGGAATTTTCTTCTCCATCTTCTCTCTTGAAACCCTAGCGTTTCATCCTCCAAGTAACAAAATGAAGTCCCTCATGTTATAGACTCTTTGAATTAAAGAAATAATTTATTATTTGTTTATCTTCTATTTTGAAACACTCACTCTCTTTATTATTAGAGAAATTATCTTTATTCTATTTTAGCTTCATCTATGAGCAAAAAATCCAACCTTGTGTGATAAAAAATAGAAATGAAACTTGTTGATATATTTATGTAGTGATGTGTGTAACACACTAGGACCAACAGGGCACTTTTTTCCCTCTTTAGGAGGTTTTTTACCCAAGCTTGTATATATGCCTATTGCCCTAATGGGTTACTTATGTCTGTACATTCTAGTGGTAATACATTCAGTATTGTGTATTGTGCTCCAAGCTTCTTCTTCTTTTTTGTGTTATTCGGGTGCTTTTGTAGACCTCAAACTCCAATAATTAGTATCAGAGAAGGTCACCGCTTCGTCTAGGGTATCGTGGACACCCCTTTGGTCACACTCTCATAATGGCATGAAATTTGGTGAGCATACTCAAGGTGATTAGGAGATCAAACTGCTTTGCTATGTGGTGCTAAAATCACGATCCCAACTCGTTTTGGCCATTGAACGCACTATCATAGTGTTTGTGCAGGTATTTCATCTTTTTGTGCCAAAGATATATACAGGTTTCGGTTCACAAGTATAAGCATCTCAAAGTCTGCTACAAGTTTAATAGAACTCAAGAGGGTAGTTCCATTCAACTTTTTGAGATGCAGTCAATTTTTTGCATCAAGGTGTTTTAGTCAATGGCCATGGCTGAAAGCAATGATGTATTCCATATGTTGGCTATTGAGGATAAGTTGGATGATACCAATTACCCATTGTGGGCTTATATGATGTGTCATGTATAGGTTGCAAAAGAACTATGGAACATTGTGCAAGGTGTTGAAAAACATCGTATTTCACTTGCAAACACAGTCACTGAAGGTGATGCAGATAGCATTGAAGATGATGATATTCTTCATGTTCCTCTTCATGTTGCAATTCTTGTTGCACTTGCTATAGAGAACATTCATTGGGATGGCACAGATGCTCATCCACATGCATTGATAGCATTCTCTGTCAAATGTGCCATTATTCCTCACATTCCCTCTTGTAGAATAGCTAAGGATGCTTGGGATATACTTATCACTTTATACTAGGCAAGGAACGAGGCTCATGTTGCTTTTACCTTTGAAAACAGTTGGAGAGTGAGCACATGAGTGAAGGTGATTCCATGGATAGTTTTCTAACAAAGATCAAAGATTTGAAGGAACAATTGATTTCTATTGATGAAGTCTTACCTGACAGTTCACTTGTGTAGACTATTCTAAATGGTCTTCCCGATTCATATCAAAGTTTTGCTTCCACTCTTTGTTTGATGATGAAAGGCAATCCAAATGCCTTAACATTTGAGGAGTTAGTCTCTGTTCTGTTGTAGGAAGATCAGTCTAGGCAGAACAGGTCCATTATGCATGTTGCAGATCAAGCTTTCATGGCTATTCAGAAGGGCAAAGGTAAATGGAGCTCTTCTATTAGTAAGCAAAAATCTGCGAATTCTTCACAATCAAAGAAGGATGACAACGATGAGAAGAAAACAAGAAAGAAAAAGTTGTTTTACAAATACTGTAAATCAAATGATCAATGTCATAAAGAGTTGTCCAAAACAAGTTGCAAAGAGGCAAAGAAGAAAGAGGATGGAATGGTTGTTGTGGAGGCCTCTACACCAAAAATGGAGTCTGCTCATCTGGTATAGAATGGAGAATGGGCATTTATTACTGTTTACAATTTTGACCCCTCTTCTCCTGAACAGTGTATGTCTGCACTATACTCAGATGTTTAATACTTTGATATTGGGGCAACCAAACATATTACCTTGCAACGTAGTTTCTTCACTTCACTCGAGCCTGCCCCTACAGGGAATACTATCACATGCACCAACAAGTCGTCTTATCCTGTCATGGGAGTTGGTAAGATCATTCTAACTATTGATGATGGTAGTCCTTTTAAATTGTCGGATGCTTTATTTGTGCCAGGGATCAAGAAGAATCTATTATCAATTTCAGCTTTAGTCAAGATTGGCTTGGTTGTGAAGTTTGTTGGTGACAGATGTAGAGTTCATGATCTATCAAATGGCGACATGATTATTACTTCTGGCATTTTATGTTGTGGGTTGTATAAGCTCATAGACTATGAAAAATATGTGAATGATTTGGCATGTGTAGTACATGATTCTCAGGCTATGTCAAATGCAAAGCTTGGGCATGCACGCTTTGGTCATCTGAATTTTGCTAGTCTGCTACACTTGTAGAAATCTGAAATGGTGTCCTCCCTGCCTAAACTTGAGGCACCTGGTAAACATGTATGTGAAGGTTGTATTTTGGAAAAAATGGAGCATTCCTCATTCCCAAAAGAGGGTTCAGTTCGATCTACTTAGAGATTATGGCTCGTTCACAGTGATGTTTGTGGTCCTATACAGACACCCTCTTTTGGGAACTATCTTTAATTTGTCACTTTACTCACTTGCACATTTTTGGTTGTATATGCATTAGTGTGTGATTAACAATGCAGGAAATTGGCTAATAAAGTAGTGAAATGCATTTTTGTTGGGTATAGTTCTGAAAGCTTTGCTATCGTCTACATCATCCACATACTAAACACAAGTTGGTTAGCCATGATGTTGTTTTTGTGGAAGATGCTATTCAACCACTACTTTCATGTACTAACGAGACATCTGTTAGCTCCAAAGACATGCATGATACTTTTTTGCCTCTTTTTAGAGGTGGAAATTCTAGTGCTAGTCCTAATGAGGCAAGTTCTCAACCTTTACAGGTTTCATGTGATTATGCAAATCATTCCATTTCTGATGCAAATCATGATGCACTTGTTGATGAGAGAGCTGATATTGAGGAGGCAAAAACTATGCCAAAATGGCTAGTGCGGACTTTGTGTGATAGCAAATTAGATGCACCTCTGTCATATTGTACTCGTTCAGGCTCTCATAGTGCCTCTTTTGCATCAGATTGTTATGATATGGCTGCCTCTAGTCCTCGTGATGAGAATGAACCTGTTTCCTTTTATGAAGCACAAAATTCAGAAAATTGGATGGCTGCTATGAAATTTGAATATGATGCTATGATGAAGAATGGTACCTGGTCTTTGTGTGACTTGCCTCTTGGCAAGAAGGCCATTGGCACTAAGTGGGTATAGAAGCTTAAGCATAAGCCTGATGGAACAATTGATAGGTATAAGGCTAGGCTTGCTCCAAAGGGTTATGCTCAGGAAAGAGGCATTGATTTTGATGAGACCTTTGCTCCTACTTGCTGAATGACTACTGTGCATAGCATATGTGCACTTGTAGCTCATCACGGATGGAATGTACATCTGTTGGACATTAAAACTACATTTTTTAATGGTGATTTGCATGAAGAAGTGTATGTTTTTCAACCCCATGGTTATGCAAAAAGGGCATGAAAACCGGGTGTGGAGGTTAAAGAAGGCATTACATGGTTTAAAGCAAGCACTATGTGCTTGATATGAAAAGATACATGCTTATCTAATTGCACACGATTTTGAGAATAGTCCAACTGAAAGCACCTTATATGTTAAGCATGCTAATGATGTGCTTCTAATCATTGTTGTGTATGCTGATGACATGCTGCTCACTAGTCCTCATGAGAAGCATATTGCTGATTTTAAGGTTGATCTACATGCCTCATTTGAGATGGCAAATTTGGAGCATTTGCATCATTAGTTGGGCATCCATTTTTATGCAAGTTGATGGCAGAACAGCTTTGTGTCAAACGAAATATATTGACACATTATTGCAGTGTTTTGGCCTTGGAGACTCCAAACCTATTGCCACTCCTATGGAGACACATTTACAATTGAGTCTTCATGATGCTGGAGATGCATTTGATGTTGTTCTCTATCAGGAGGTTGTTGGGTGCTTGATTTACTTATGCATTACTCGACCAGATATTCAATTTATCCCTCTCCAAAGAAATCGCTAACTTCCTTTGGAGAGCGGTGATGGTTCAAATCTTGTTGGTTGTATTGATAGGACACTCCTCATCGTATGCTTTGAGGAGATGTTAAACCAACTCCCTTTGAAAAATATTGGTCATCAGGCACTCTTGTTGGTAGTGGTAAGGATTGTACTTGTTATAGTAAGACCGAGTTTAACTCAAGCCAATCTCCTCGTCATACCTTAGAACCATCTCTCCGTAGTTCCTACCATTTGCAAACCTTTGAGATATGTTCATCTCTAGTAAGTACTAGGTGTTCTATCATTACTCGTGTGGGATTCATGGGGTCTACGGCTACTTTACCTTTCATATTGTACTTTCAATTAATTAATTCAAGCAATCAATAAGAGCAAATGGAAGTCCCTAGTTAAACTTGATGCATTTTTGACGAACTACATCAACTGTTGCAAAGGGCATGAACATTGTGGCAATGTTATATTAATTCAAACCACTCTCCTCATCTGTCTTGAAGTTCGTTCTTTCTAAGTTCCTATCTTTAACGAACCCTCCGGCTCTCTTCATTTTTAGTAACTGTTCAATGTTCTACTTTTGCTTGTGTAAGATTCAAGCGGCCTCATGATAGTATGCTCTTCATTGCAGATTCCCACTTTTCAATTAATTCAAGCTTTAATCATAAAATCCAACTCTTAAGGAAAAAAAGGGTATTTGGTTTTGAATGTGGCTTGGAGTCTTCAGAGTGAATGATGAAACGTGGTTTTGAAGACTTCCACGTCTCATGGAATATGAAGGAATTTTCTTTTCCATCTTGTCTCCCCCTTGAAACTAAAGTGTTGAGTAGGAAGGAATTTGCTTTATCTTGTCTCCCTTGAAACTATAGCGTTTCATCCCCCAAGTAGAAAAATAGAGTCCCTCATGTTAAAAACTCCTTGAATTGAAACAACAATTTATTATTTGTTTTTCTTATATTTTGAAACACTCACTCTCTTTATTATTACTAGAGAAATTATTCTTATTCTTTTTCAGCTTCATCTATGAACAAAAAATCCAACCTTGCGTGAAAAAAAATAGAAATAAAACTTTCATAACTATGTTGTATTCTATTCACATACACATGTTCCACCGACAACAATGCAAACCTAATGTAAAGCCAAGTTCAATAAGATGACCCGCTACGAATTGCTATGTGCGTGAATGGCAACCCTACTCTTTATTATTATTATTATTATTTTTTAATGAAGGTTCGACTGAGGCTTACTCCCCGAGCTTTAACTTTGAAATTACAACTCTCCCAATAGATTAATGCTCTAAAAGACCATTTTTTTATTTTTTATTTTTTGTTTCTAATTTTATAACAAACTAAATCGACACATATAATCGATGAGTGGATCTCAAGTAGGAGATAGACATTAGACACATCACATTGACGTTGGTAATATGAGTTTTAACCACTTCCACTGAAACCAAGACTCTTTTATGAAGTCAAACACCGCTAGCTCAAACAATTGAATTGCTAGCTTCTTTTGGAGAGGGGTGATGGTTCAAACCTTGCTGGCTCCATTGGTAGGACACTTTTCATCGTATGCTTTGAGGAGATGTTAAACCAACTCCCTTTGGAAAACATTGGTCATCAAGCACTAGTGTTCAACTATGTTGGTAGTGGTAAGGATTGTACTTGTTATAGTAAG
Source organism: Ceratopteris richardii (assembly GCA_020310875.1). Classification (NCBI taxonomy): domain Eukaryota; kingdom Viridiplantae; phylum Streptophyta; class Polypodiopsida; order Polypodiales; family Pteridaceae; genus Ceratopteris; species Ceratopteris richardii. Next base: position 4,147,142 of record CM035439.1, on the reverse strand, counting down.
ACCGACTTTAACTCACACCAATCTCCTCATCATATCTTAGAACCATCTCTATGCAATTCCTACCATTTGCAAACCTTTGAGATCTGTTCATCTCTAGTAAGTACTAGATGTTCTATCAATATTTGATGAAATAAAAGCAAATGCGTTCCAGGTCCACTAGTCATTGAGACAGGATTACCCCCTCGAAACACCTATGTGCCGCTCTCACAAACCATTCTCATTGGTTATTCATGTCATTCAACAAATAATATCACAGTTAATATTCGCTTTTGAGATAGTACTGCCACTCTGTATCAATGAACCATGGTGGAAGTCCAATTAAATCATGAAAACACTACTGCCCTATCTGAACACACTCTTACAACACAAGGGGGCATGTATATTGTTTTAGCTTTGACAATGGTTGAAATTTTTTGGTGGAGAATTCGCTACATTAGAACCACTTTTTGTTGTCACTGAGAGGATGCCACATGTCCATGAACTTAAATTGCCATCTATAGAGCCACTTGAGACACCATCTGCTTGACTTGTATAATTGTTCTTTTCATTGAATTGCCATCACATACTTCGTCACTTGAAACACCACTTTGACTTTTAGAGTTGTTATTTTCATTAATTCAATCTATCCTTTATAGTCTGAATGCATATTGAGAATTGTAGAAATTCATTGGATGTCTAGTTTACGTTCGCTGTGCCTCCGCGATATGTGAAACCAGGCTTAAAGTGTCCGTGGCCGTGTAGCCTAGTGGCTGACGCCTTGAACCTGCAGGAGGATGTCCTGAGTTCAAGTCTTGGCCGGACATATCCATGAGTCATTCATGAAGGATGCCTCTACCTTAAGAGGTTGGGTGTGTGAGTGTGTATTTCCATTTCAGTATGCTTTCCAATTTTATTGTACCCTCAAAAAAAAAAAACCAGGCTTAAAGACTCTTCGACCAAAAAGCACTTTGTCGTCGCTCGATCGTGGTCTGTGGATCCTCGAGTCATCTGGATCACGAGGACCACGATTCGGAAGGCCATTCTACAAGGAGAGAAGAGCGACGGGGAGAAGGACAGTGGGCACTGGGGAAGAAACATTAATCAGCTGTGAAGCACGCAGTTCGTTCGCTGTACCCACAGCAGGAGCAGCTCCAACAGGCCGTGGCGATGGCCAGCTCGGGCTCGGAGATCAACGTCGTCATAAGAGGGCGGGAGACGGTGGTGCCGGAGACGCCGACTGAGAGGCGCACCTTCTTCCTCTCTTGTTTGGACATCTTTTGGAAGGACGTCCACTACAATCAGAGGTTAGTTTTCTACGAGGCGGTGCCCGATGAGCAGGAAGCACTGGCGAACAGACTGAAGAGAAGCCTGGCGCAGTGCCTGGTGCACTATTATCCGTGGTGCGGGCGATTGGTGAAGGAGGGCCGTCCCGCCATCGACTGCAACGATGCGGGGGTGGAATTCGTGGAAGCCTGCGTAGATTCACCATTATTACAGCTTGCGGACGAAGGATTTCAGATGCGCCCGCTTTTTCGGCAGCTCTGCCAGCACGTAGATCATACTAAGGATAATAGCCCTCTTCTCTCCGTTCAGGTATGGTCTGTCACGAGAGAGAGAGAGAGAGAGAGAGAGAGAGAGAGAGAGAGAGAGAGATTCAAATGGCGCCTTCAGGTTACCTTCTTCAGCGATGGCGGTGTCGCTGTGGGCATCACTCAGAGCCATGTGATCGCAGATGGGCAAGCCCTTTGGAATTTCATGATGTCGTGGAGCGAATGCTCGCGGGGCGTCCCTTTAAGCTGTCCACCTGTGCATGACAGAGAGCTTCTGGCTTTGCCTAACCCTTCTGCTGAGAAAGCTTCGACGTGGCGATTCTACGAATCAAAAGTGGAAGGAGAAGAGGGCTCGCCATCGACAGGTGACAGTGCTGATGAAACGCAACTGGGGCCCTCTACTCCACCTGATCTTACACAATGCCTACTGATCATGCCATCTTCTGCAATAAAGCAGCTGAAAGCTGAAGATGGCGGTGTCCATACTTCTTATGAAGTCATGTGCGCCCACCTGTGGAAGCATATCACCATCGCTCGGCAGAGGCCACCCCATGAGCCGACCTTCTTGTTCGTCCTTGCCAACTGTCGCAGCCGTATCAATCCTCCCTTACCAGCAACGTATTTCGGGAATGCGATCGGGTTTGACATCTGTGTAGCCAAGCCCAAGAGGATATGCAGTGAAACATTGCATGACACGGCATCTCGAATCCATAGCACCATAGTTTCCATTGTACATGATGGTCTTCAAGGTTTCATGAATTGGTTAGAGATCCCTGAAAATAATCTGTTTGCTCATATTATGGCACGCATGCCACAGGGCAAGAGTATGAATGTTGCAAGCTCACCAAGATTTCCTGCGTATGAAGTAGACTTTGGATGGGGCAAGCCAAGTGCAGTGAGGTCCCCCAACGTGCCAGGGGAGGGTGAAATCGTCCTGTTTGGGGGAAACCCAAAGCTAGGGCAGGACGATGTTGAGATGTGTATTGCACTTCCTTCTGATGTTTTGAAGCGGCTCTTGGAAGACCCCAAATTCTTGGCAAAAGCTCCAAGTACTCCATTCACATGAAAAGGGCAACTCATCCAAGGTCTAATGGAGAGCTTGGGTGCAGACTATTCCTACATGCTTTACAATAGAGGGCATGCATTGCCCATACCGGGTACGAAACAAATTTTTTATGATAATAAGTTTTGTTTTACTTCCGATATGTTCGAGATTGCATGCTACTCATGATAATACAAAATATGTCTTTACACAGCATGATAGAAGGTCTCGTTGATAAGCAGAATATATACTATATTGTGGACTACTCACTTTCTGGAGTTGAGGCTGCTTGATCTGTTTTACCATCCCATTCACCCTCAATTCTCATAACCTAAAACTTATGATGCTTTGTTGTGATGTCTTTTCATTTAGAGCAGTGGTTTAAAAAATAATTTGAGTTTAAAAATTAGTGGCTAATTTTTCATTACAAATATAAGGTGTATTGAGAAAGGATACACTGCTGCACATGCGTTTGAATTTTTCTCTGTTAGGTTATTTGATAGAGAAAGAGAGCTCAAGATGTGTTTCTTCTCAGTCAATGCAAATGTTATGTGATTGAAGATGATATATTATTTGGGAAAGCATCATTTGAGTTTGTCAATGGTTATATCACATTAGCACTATCATGACCTTCATATAGCATTTACTTCTATGATGGTTCCTAGCTTTAAAGAAAGAGCACACATGCACACAAGCACATATTATATACTGCTATGAGGGTTTCATATTGTAGAGAAACCAAACGCACACAAGCACATATATTTCACTTCAATGAGGGTTCCTCCTTGTAAATTGAAAAGACATAGACAAACACGCAAAGGTAGACCTTGAATGATTGGAAATCGAATGAATTCAGCATATTGGACTTTCGTCTTCAGTAGATGTGGAGGACATCCAAATGCATTGTGAAGATGTTACAAAAAACATGCCAAAGGAAGCAATATACTTTCACTCTGTCTGTGAAACTTTCTTGTAGCCTGTGAATGAAAAGGAGGATCTTCTTTTGATTTTGATCGAGTGAATTAAACATTAGGAAAAAAGGTGAACCCTGGATGGGCCTTTTAGCTCAAAGAGTGATTAGTGATGGACCAATCAGAAGAGGGTGGTGGCCACAGTCTATACCCTATAAAATACTAGGCTGAAGGGGGAAGAGGGGACAAGATTCCTCTATGTTCAGGGTTGTCTTCTAGAGAGAGAAGAAATCTCGTAATCAGGCTGGGCCCAAAAATTCAAAAATTTTTAAAAGTTGTAAAACTCATCATAATACCATTAAATGACCTCCATATCACTTTTCAGGGTCAAAAGTGCTATTTTTGACTTCTAATTCAAAATCCGTGCATATTTGTGGACTAAAAAAGTGACTTTTTTCAAAATGACTCAAAAAACTCTATTTTCCCTCTTCAAACTCCCATTTTCATACCCAAAACCCAAAAAGTCATATTTTTCACCTCTATTCCCTCCATACCATACAACAGAAGCATTGTTTCTCCTCCTACCATTCTCCCAACTTCTGCAGCAATGACAACAACTCTTACTCCCATGGAAAGCTCCAGAGCTCGTAGGAGACCAAAGGACGAAGTTCACACAATGACGTGCCACAACATCAAAACAATGGAAGGAAGTTGGCTACCACAAGAGTTTTGCAAAGGTGCATGGGTGTACATGCAGCCATCTGGACTTGGTCCTCATCGTGTTCGAGATCGTGGAAATTTGGATCTTCATTGGAAAGGTAAGCTCTTAGGCTTCAAGCAGCAAACACATGGTGGGATGGTTGCTATTGTACAACATGTCTTCACAGTTTCAACCATGAAGTTAGAAAACTCCAATAGAATTAGATATCCAATCCATTGTGAGTATTTCTATTTTCTCAATGCTTCATGGTGTTAAATGTCTTAATTACTCATCTCATATGTTTTTCATTGCTACAGTCATATTTCCTTCTAGTTTAGTGGAAGAGCAACCACTTCATAGTCTCACAGGAACTTTCAAAGCATTACATGCAGACATTGGGGCATTAGTGTTTCCAGATGTACCTCCTGCTAAACTTATTCGTGAAAGGATCTTCTTTTACACTCACGAGTACATTGTTCCTTCCACAGATGGTGAATATGGAAGGTTGGAGATTATCAAAGTTGACTCTCTTCTTAGTTTAGAGTGGCCAAAACCTGATTTTTGGTCCATATCATCTTTCAAGCGTAAGATGGTGATGGACATACATAACTCTTTGAAATTCACACGTGTATCTAGATCAATAGGTCTTCATTGGACTCTACCAATCCATTGCTTTGTTTTCATATTTCAAGGCATTCCTTTTGTAGAAACTCCTACAATGTTCCTATGTAAAGATATTACATACGAAGCAGTAGAAGGATTGTTAGGGGAAAACTGGGGTTATGTAGAAGGATTGTCAAAAGGGGATAGATATCGTTGTAGAATTGGTGACACAGGTATAGGGTTTCGCTATTTAAAACATCGCACCTCATTGTACATCAGATTTTATTATGATCGTTGGATGTGTAAACTAGGAGAGTGGATACCTTTGCAAAGCTCGGAGGGATCTTTAGCTTCATTTGAAATTAATGTGAAGTTACCAAACAATGATATGGAGGTGGTTTTAGTTAATCAACATTGGAACTTGGCCAACTTGAGAGAGCACTTACTTATCATGGGATATGATGATCTTCATGATTTCAAATTTCGAATACGAGGGAACAAGGTAAGAGTTGTATTCCATATTCTATCACTATTGTTCATGATTTGAAAATGTTTTACTCTTTTATGAATTGTCCACAGATTGGAAAGAGATTGGAAGACAAAATCAAGGTTCTTGCAGATTGGAGCATGGATGGAACTGACATTTCATTGTCATAACTCTTTTTTGTAAAGATACTGTGAAACCTGTAAACAAACCTATTTTTGCAATGAAAAATTTTTCACATTTGCTTCAAGGATATTTTGGCCACATTCTAGTTGTATCTGTAAATTCTCAAGGTTTTTCTTGAAAGAGCATTCTCATTGTTTATTTCCTTTGATGTGATCTCGAATGTCAAAGTTTTCCTTTTCAAGACTCTTATGTTTTAATTTAAGGAAAAGTCACTTCTATGAAAAAGTGGGACCCATCACTTAAAAATTCTAGAAAAGTTATAAATAGGAGTCCTCTCTCCTCATTTCTCACTTTTGCAACCACATTGAGTGTTAGAACAGTCTGCATTTGCAAGCTATGGCTTCCACCTCTGTACCTACTAAGAGTGCACGCCACAAGTTTCTAGAATTTTTGGAGGATTCAGATTACAAAGGTCAACATGACCTATATGATCTTCTCTCCAAGGTTCCTGACCTCCATGGAACCGTGCAAATGAATGCCGATGCTTTGGAGGAGCTACTTCAATATATGCAAGTTCATATATTGCGTTTCTCCATTGAAATACCACCATATGATGGAACTTGGGTTCCATGTGACCTTCTCACCTACATTCACAAAGGTGATGAGGCTTTTGCAAAACGATTGAAACGGTTCCAGGCAATTGCAGAGGAAGCAGGGCACCTTCTTGATGAAACTGTGCCACTTATAAGGAAATTGAATAGGAAACGCAAGATGGGTCCAAAATATCTTTCATTCATTGCTGCCACAATTTTCTTTGTGAATGAGGAACCAGAACCAATTCCTCATGAGATCCCTCATCTTCTTACAGGTGGTTTTGTCGAGGATAAAAAGGAACCACCTCAAGAACCCTTGAATCTCCTATTAGAGAGAGAAGCTATTGAGAAAACTTATCCTCTTGGTGTGGATGATAAGTTGAAAGAAGTGCCTAAGCCATCCACCTCTTCGGAGCCAGAAGCAACTATTCCAGAGGTGGAGATTGAAACTTTTTCAGTGGTTCTTGTCAAGGGACAAGAATATTTGTTTTTACATGATGTAGAGAAGGCATTTGGGCTACGGCTTGATGAATGCCTAAGTTTGTTTTGTACTTTGTCAAAGTGTCCTTTGGATAGTACCTCTGAGTTGTTGGAGAAAAAGTGTTTGCCATTTGGTGACTCAGTGGCCGACACAATAAAATTGGTTTGCAATGACATACTCACAAGTGAACATGAACATATCACAGAAGAACAATTTAATAATGCACAAGAAAGGATATTGGAATCAAAAATTCCCTCCTCACCAGTAATCGAGCAGAGTGGGATGTCCCACTCCAGCATTAATTTACAACTTCAAGAGAGAGGAGAAGAAGAAGATAGAGTTCAAGATGTAAGTATCTTCAATTCATGTCATTCATTCTTACAAACACATGCAGCTACTAATCATAAAACTTTGTGCAGGAGGTGATTGAAGTCGACAAGTTTGCAGCAAGGAGCGGAGGTGATCGAGTGGCTCGTGGAGGTGGCTCATCCCTTGCAAACTACATTGGGAAACTTCCCAAAGACCATTTTGTAATTATCCATAAAGAGTTCAGTCCTCAGGGCCACTTCATGACATGGTGTCTAAAGGCCTTAAGTAAATTGCTTTGTTTATCAACCATTACACAGGGGAGTAATTGTATCTTTTTAGTTAAGAAATCCCTTGTAACTACAACCTTAGGTTCCAACTTCCGTGGAAAGGTCTTAGGCCAAATAGGTATATCTCTAGGTCTAGGTGTTAGAAGTGTTGATCAAATAGCAAACTCAATTTTGACTTACACCCTACCCATGGCTTTGGAGCGTCGAAAGAGAGTCATTGAGAAACTCAAAGCCAATTGATGTAAACAATTGAATTAATATCAAATTTTCACTTTGCTTTATTTACAATTGTCTCAAGTATTTCTTTTTCAGTATATTATCTAAAATTCTTTTGCACCTGCATGTGATGTATTGATGTCATGTAGGGCATTGGGAGGACCTTTAGTTTCATTCTTTTGGACTCTTGATAATATCCCTGTAGGTCATAATCCCCTGATGGTTACCTTACCCCTGAACTAGCTTTACTAGTCATGATCCCTCTGATGCACTTTCAAAGGTCTTGTAGGGCATTAGGAGGCCAAATAAGGCCCTGCCACAGAAACGCGGGAGAAGGCCCTGCAAAACGTTGCAGGGCCTTCTCCCGCGTTTCTGTGGCAGGGCCTTATTTGGCCTCCTAATGCCCTACAAGACCTTTGAAAGTGCATCAGAGGGATCATGACTAGTAAAGCTAGTTCAGGGGTAAGGTAACCATCTTGAAAATATCCATCTAGTGAAGGTTGAGTCTCATGTAAGGTAACCTTGGGCATGTCAGGACCTTTAGTTTCATTCTTTTGGACTCTTGATGGGATGCCAAGATAGTTGCTCAAAAGACCAAGATAGTTGCTCAAGATAGTTACCTTACCCCTGAACTAGCTTTACTAGTCATGATCCCTCTGATGCACTTTCAAAGGTTTTGTAGGGCATTAGGAGGCCAAATAAGGCCCTGCCACAGAAACGCGGGAGAAGGCCCTGCAAACGTTTTGCAGGGCCTTCTCCCGCGTTTCTGTGGCAGGGCCTTATTTGGCCTCCTAATGCCCTACAAGACCTACATGACCTTAAATAAAAAAGAAATTTCAGTACAGGGATATTATCACTAGATCAAAATGACAAGATAAGAAAACAATCATTCATATATGAGAGCTTATCACAAGAAAACACATGGAAATGTAAAATGACTGCTCATGTTTCATTCTAAATAATGAGATTATAAATGGAATAGAGGAAAAGTGCTAATGTTTCATTGAAAATGGCAATATTTACAAAAAATCTCTTGTCCATAGAGATCAGTTACAAAACTTAGCTACGATCACCCCTAATTCTCCTAGCTAATTGTATGTCCTTCGGTTGTATAGTGACTCGCTTAGCATGGATGGCGCACAGGTTGGAATCCTCTAGCATTGATATCAAAAATGCTTCAGCTGCCTCTTGTAAAGCTTCTAAAGCTAGAGCTTGGATCCTTAACCCTGCACAATACCTTTGTAACTCTTCTTTGACCACCCTTGCAAAGGGTCTTCTAGGTATGAGAAGCTCAGCTGTCTTTTGATAGTGCCTTATCTCTGCAAATGCCTTCGTATATCTTCTTCTTCGTTGTGGTGCTCTAGCTTGTGGTGGTGGTGGTGGTCTTCGTTGGACATTTTCTTGTGGTCTTGGTTGGGGTGGTCTACGACGAGGTTGAAAGAATTTCTTCTTCCGTTGCACTCGTCTTGAGCTTTCTCCTTGTTCAGGATGTTGTTGCTGGCTTTGCTCTCTCTCTTGATCATTGGGTATGGCCCCCTGATTTGATGGTAATGTCTTTCCCGCTACAGTAACCCTATGATTTGTAGGTATTTCTTCGTTACCCCATGGTGGCAATCTTTGACTCTCATCACTTGCTTGTGAACCTTGTTGAGACACATCCTCATGCGATTCATCAAAATCATCATCAGAAACTACCTGTCTATGAGCACGCTCCTTCACCCTTCTCTTTGTTGGTCTCTTTGGTGATGGAGGCTCATCATATGATGATGGTGGTGATTGGGGTTGATTTACGGCCTTTTCCTTGGATTGCCCATGTTCCACTTGTTCATGCAACTGTTCACTCCCAGAGGTATGGCCACCACCTGTTTCACGATGGGATGCAGAGTGCGAGACACTACGTCGCCTTTTGTGGTGATTCATCCATGGTGGCTTCTGAGTGCCTTGCACATAGCTAGGAAAGTTAATGGGATCCTTCCTTGCAGTTTGCTTTGTTCGTGCCATCCTCTATAGTGCTAGAATGTTGAAATGAGACAATGAGTCTCCTTTTATAATGTTTCACTTAAAAAGGTTCTGTTCACACCTGAATGGACAAAAAATAGTTTAAAAATTAAAAATTACCTGAAAAAATTGCAAAGAAGAGATTAGTGTGTAGCAAACCTTATGAATTATTCAGAAAATGCCATGAATGTATTAAATGACTTCACTTCCATGATGAACCCTCTCGTGTTCTTGTAGCTCGCCATTGAGCATGACGTAAAGGTCCCAATGATGACTTCCATTTTTCACTAGCTAAGTTGTGTTGATGAAATCTTGCAAGTTTTGCAACTTTCGACTCCTTGGCTCGTTCCATTGCATATGTCCTTGAAAATGCAGTACGATAAAACCAATTAAACATCTCTTCCATATAGTTTGATTGCATTGCACCACCACCATGTCGTGTGTTCTTGAAGTAAACACCTCTAGCCTTGTAATGTGACTTCTCCATTCCTTGTGTACTAAAAATCTCCAATGAACCATATCGATGCATAAAAAATGCTCCATGTGCAAATAAAATATGCTGAAATGATATAAGTACATAGAACACAATCTTATCAACAAGAAAATTGAAAAAATAAGAAAACTTACAATGTAATGTGTAATATTGCTCTCTCCCCAAGATAGGATGAAACACTTTGCAAACTCCATTAATGTATCTTGAAACAACTGACGGTCATTTTTGTTGGAGCTATTAAGACTCATTAAACCTACCAACTTATCTAAGCATGACCAAACCTTCTTTCGCCTATTACTAAGGTCAATTTGAGAATCATTATCAGTGGTGATCATGCACAAGTCTTTCCATAGCTCCTTGCATTCATTTTTCTTAGGGCTTACACCTGTTCTGAAAAATTTTCTTGCCTTCTTCCCTGTCATTGACACTTGTTGCAAACTATTTTGCGATTCACCAGGTTTTTTGACAACTAGAGTTACATTACCACCATGACAACCAATCGAATTAAGCAACTCTTCCAATTTTTTGATTGCTTGTACAGATTTATCAATTGGCTTCATGGAAAATGCATATTCTATGTGGAGCTTCAATAATCTATCAAATATTCTCATGAAAGCATGCAATGTGCAAAAGTGAACATTAACTAATGGAAATGGAATAATGGGATTCCAATCTTTATCTAATGTGTCACGGTTAGGTATTTCTAACATTGGACACCTTAGCAAAGGTCTATCCCATTCCGTGGAAGTAGGTGCATCTATGTATTCATCTAAGCTAGATAGTACTTTTTGTTGTCCCTTTGTTACTTTGTAGCCTCGAGTACAAAATGGACATGGATAACGAGCAGATGCACCTTGCTTGCAACCTAACATGCATTTGATAGTTTTTAAATCCCCACCCAAGTGCCAATCTATCTCAAAATCACCCAAGTTTTCTATGTGGAGCTTTGCATCATGAATTTGAGAAAGTATTACTTTAGTGATCCATGGGGTCCTACTAAAAATCCATGAAAGAACATCATTGGATTCTTTAGGTACTTCAATAGCACCTAACCACCATATTTCTTTCTCGGATTGAACACTATATGTAGACTTAGAGCTAGAGTTACAACTTTCATCAGATATGGCATTTCTGATAGCTTCATTCATGAGTGTCAAACTCAATCTCTCCATTCGTCGTCCCTTTATAATCTGGCATTCATCTAACTTCAATATAAACTGTAATTTGGTATTACAATCTGCATAAATTAGCAAAATCTTTATAACATCAAAATACAATGTATATCAAGGTAACAATAGTGCACATACCTGGTATAGTAGATTTGTAAAATTGAACCATTGCCTGTTGAAGCCTCTCCAAATCCACGAATATGTTGTTGTACTTTGTGTAAGGAAATCCATTTCCAACTGCGCTTTTCAACTCTTTTTTGGATGTAGATAAATGATAAATAGACATAGGCATAATATCCTCTATATATAAGTAGTTTCCAAGAATACTAGTTATATCTTCATTGGACATTGACTTCTTTAGCGATACCTTGTAAGGAGATGGAAACATATTCTGTAAAATACCTTCTCTTTCTAATGAATGCTTCAAAAGGTTGTACAATGCACTGTATCCTTTAGTACTAATTCCTGCTTCATCACATACCATCTGCACGTCTCTAGGAGTGATAATATCTTGTAACTTTTTTGTGAAATCTTTAATCACTTTCTTCTTGATTAGGTTTCCTATCCGTGACTCCAAAATGCTAACCACCTGCTTGTTGGTCAAACAAGAATTTAATAACTTGAATTGATCCTCTGTTGTTGATGATGCATTAACATCTTCAACGAATGACCTACATAACAAGAAAAAAAATATATATATATATATATATATATACATATAAAGTCTTCCAAAAAGAGAAACGAATACAAGCCAAACCTTATTGCAAAAACTCGTCGTTTGCGTGCTCCACCACCAATTGAAAGAGAGTCAAAGGATGTTAATGATCGTCTCCTACGTCGCATCCCAAGTGGAGTCTCTCTCAAGTGTTGGACAGTGTTTTTAAATTTCTCAATTGTTCTCTCCTTTTCTTCCATATGCTTTTCAAGCTCTGCAAGCTTTTCTTGTAAAGATATGATTGTGCTTTCAAAAGTGACCAACCTTGTATGATTTAGTTGATATTGTTGAATCCAATACTCAGTAATGGCAGTTGAATGTGTAGATAATCGTTGACAATAACCTAAGAGCCCAGCTTTACCGGCACCGATGAACTGAAGTAAAGTTGAGAGGTTATGGAATGTTGGATGGTAAGAAGACATTGGATCAGGAGGGTATAATGAACCATGAGTCCAAAGATCAATATTCTTTTCTCCAGCTTCACGACGCTCATTTTGAGAGTTCACATCATTGTTGCATTGTGTATTTGGAGCAAACTCTCTGGGCACACGAACATGGATACTTGTTGATGCTGGGGCATGAGGACGTCCTAATGTGAGGTTTGTAATAGGTGTCAACACCATCTTTTCCAACAATTAAACAATACTGAGAAAGAGACCAGAAATTTGTTTGGAAGAGATGTTAGAGCATGATTTTCTCAAGAAAAGTTTGTTTTCTTGGATGAGGATGGGTAACAGTGTGTTTTTCCACTGAGAATAGCCAAAAATGTTGAAATTTTGAAAAAGTCATTTTTTGGGTGAAGAGTAGTTACGGATTTGATGATGTGGCACTCTACTTTTGGAGGGATTTTAAAAATATTGCTTTTTCAAAAGGAAAATTAAAAACTAAACTCAAAAAAGGTCAGTTCTGACATATATATTAAAAAATGAGCCCTTTCAAGTAAATAAACACTGAAATTGAGACTTAAAAAAAAACATCATTTTTTTATTCCCATACATGCTCGAGTTTGATGATGTGGAAAGTAGATTCCCTTTCTCTCTCTCTAAAAGAAGAGAGAGAGGAGCCTAGTAAGCCTTAAAAAAAGCCTACTCCAGCCTACTAAAAAGTGCCCTATTAAATGCACTTTGTCCCCTTAGACAACAGCAGAATGAGGCTTAATCCCTGAAAATTAGGGATCCTTACAAGGCCCATGCAGGGTTCACCCTTTTTCCTAATGATGAGTTTTGTTACAGACAAAATGGCGGTGGTGGAGAATAAGAACTCTCCCTTGCTTATTTATGACATGAATTGGTTAGATTTTCATGGGGCTCATGAATTGGATTCCATTATCTAAATGATCCGTTTGGGATGGGATGCTATCATCATCGTGTATAGCTTGGATGACCTCCTAAATTATCAATCCGATTGAGAAATCCAATCAAGTGCACATAGGCATGCAAATTGAGAAGAAAAGCATACTTAGACGTGGGTAATGAAAGAACATTTATAAAATTTCCTTGCACTATGTTTTGACTTATAACTTCTAGTTTAAGCATCAAGCACCTCCCCCTCCCTTATTGCATATCACATGTGAACCGAAAAGTTCTAGTTTGTAATGCAAGGAAGGAAAGTTTGCATAATACTAAGTTCTAACTTATGTCGAAAAATTGACAATAGAACAATTATGAGATCTTACCTTATTGTTTTCAAGTGATGTATATTTGTCTTCTTCGGGGATCCCATGTGTGCAAAAGAAGCTCCTTAGGGTAGAGATAAGAATAGGAGACCATTTTCTATATTAAAGAAGAGAGAGCAACGTGAGGAGAAAAAGGAGGGAAGGTGAAATACTAGAGAGCTTTCTTTTATACATGAGCAAATATTTTACAAATTATGGCATCCATTGTATCACATACAATTTGAAGTGTCCTTTTTCATGCTTAATTATTAATTGCTCAATTTAAAATGCTAGAATTAATAGAATTATCTACTTTTTAGAGGCTCTCGATAGGCATGAGGACTCCTCAACCTTACTACAAAAATGGATTCTCAATAGGAGTGCTCTTGTGACCCATAATATACAAAAATGAATTATCATTACATGCTAAAATTCCTAAAAAATGAAGCAAAAACATTCTGAAGGCATATGTCAATCTCAATCTGTAATCCTCTTTTATCCCCTTTCTTCTTCTTCTTTGCTCTTTACCCTAAGATATTCTTTGTTCTTTGGCCTCTTTCACAATGATTCCCCCTCCTTGTTTGTGAAGAGAGATGGTGGATGCAATCTGAAGATGAGTTGGTGCTTCTACAACCGGATTCATAACCGCCAACTGAGACTTCAGAGTTGATCAGTAGACCCTTGGAGATTCCTAAATCCACCAAAATATTAGCCAAGTACTTTGGAACATGTATCTCAAAAGTTTAACTCAAGACAGACTAGTTGCAAGATGACTAGCTCCCAAAACTTGCTATTTTTGTACATACACTTGCTGGAAAAAATGAACAGTGCTCTCAACTTGGTAGGAATTAGAGAAATTCCTTTTGGACATAGCAGATAGACTTAGGTAGCTTGCTAATCCAAGTTAAAACACATAGCAAGCCTTGTACATGACCACTTCATGTCATTTTGTAGAGATTGAAGAGCTTACTCCATAGCTCTATCATTCTACTCCCATTGTGCAAATATTCATTTCCAATGTGGTTGTAATCATATGTGAATTTATACATTTATCATTCTCTACTTCTCAGTTTTGTTATGTGCTATACTCACTCAGAGCAATAAATTTAGAAGCTCGTATCTCGAGCTCTACTCAACCTTTTCAGAGTTTTAATGTGCATTGGATTGCTCTCTCCGTCTAGTTTGTGATACAAAACTTGATTGTCATTGGATTTATACTTTGGGAGATATCTGCATTTTACTGCTCAATGGTCTATCTCTGTAGAGCCCCGAGAATGGCGGGCATGTTCCTCATATTGATGAATCTGGTTCTCAGTGCTCAATTTATCATTTGTCGCCTCTTCCTTCTTGCTCTTTTATAGCTACTCTTGGAGGGATTTTTGAATTCGAATTCGAATGGTTCCACTTAAAAGTGATCCCAAAGTTAGGAAATATTCCCTAATCTCATTAATTCGTGGTTTTAGGTAGTCAGAGCCACGAGTTTGCTTTTTACATCATGGATGAGGTAAGCCATTCTTTTTCTTTTTTCTTTTTCACAATTACAAGAGATCAAATGTACTCTTTTACAAGAGGTGTTCACATGACTACAAATGAACATAAATCAAGTAATATCAAGCATGTAGGCTTGGGTAAAATGCACCAACAGCTCCCCCTCAAACCTAACATGCTTGGCCTCCAAATATATCTTCAATTGTCCTTGATTTCTTGCAAGCCAATCATTGTTGGTGCAAGTCAACCACCAATTGATGTTTTAGATAAAGACTTGAAGTCAAAGAATGAAGAAAAGATTGGTTTATGAAGCTTGAAGATGGTGTATGTTCAGAAGATGAAGACTATATACATATGTACATTACTTTGTAGTAAGCTCATATATACCTTTTGTATGGTCATGAGCTTGTACATATATTCCTATATATACAAGTAAAAGTCGGGGCAAGTATGAGAGAGAATGCGAGAGCAAGAGATTAGAAGAATTAGAAGTCATTAGACACTGTTGGAGCAAGTCTATGACAAGCCTAAGTATTGGCTTGAGTCCCACAAAGTCATAGAAAAAGCCTTAAAATGAAGACTATGTAAAGTTCACTTGTGAACTACCTCTTGTAACTTTTGAAGAGTTTACTTAATGTAAAAGTAAGAGAATCTTAAGTGGTTGAGTCCACATGATCAAGAATGGAAAGAGGAGCCACGAATTCGTGATTTGTGGTAGGTAGAGAGTCAAATCAATCATTGATTGATTGGAGAGTGATTGAGGGAAGTTAGCCTCCCAAACTCAACTATAAATAGATGGCAGTTTTAGTCGTGGTTAGAGAGACCTATGTGAAGACCTCCAAGAGCTGAGCTTTATGCCATATCAAGGTGTGATTACAAGGCACACATGTGTATCAGTAAGTCATTGTATTGTACAAGAAATATACTTTCATTTTCATGATTATTTGGTTTCATCTTTCCATGTTCTTGTGAAGTGTACTACTCACTACCATTACTCTCAGTTTTCTCAGTCAGCTTGCAGAGATGTTTTCTCTGAGCTTGGTGCATCATTTTCAGTGATTTAACTTGGTAAAGTTAGCTCTATAAGTCTACTATACGCTCATAAATTTTCATGTCATTTGGATGTTGCAATCTTCAGTTATGTTCATTTGAAGTCAACAGGGTCTGTTCATCTTCACCTCTCTGTCAGGTACCCGACTTTTTCACTCATCTTGTCAGAGCCATTGCTTAGTGGTTACTTATCCAAATTCAGTGATTTAAAGCTTTTTGGATTCAGCTTACTGTCTAGTATAACCATACAAATTTTCATAATCATTGGATTTCTACATGTTGAGTTATGTTGATTTTTCTGCTCACTGGTCTATTTCTGTAGCAGCCCGTGAAAATCGGGATGATGTCATCACTTGTTAAAACTCATTCTCAGTGTGTGGTTCATTATTTTTTATGAGATTACTCTTGAAAGTTATCTCTTTAAGTTGCCTAGACTTCCCCAAGAGGAATTAAGCTAATTGCTGCTGTGCTCAGAGAATTATGTAAAACATTGGACAGGTGTATGAACCAAGAATAGCAAGTTTTCACCTCTAAGCTAACTCCAACTTATCTGTTTTGATCTATCTTTTTGAGAGTGATCTTCCAAGGTACATAGGGTGTCTAATACATCCATTGGCAAGCTAAAAGGGCCCACCATATACTCCTGGAGTTCATTTGGCTGGTGTAGTCCAAGGATTTTGCAACACCTCTTCATCTTCAAGCACATACCTATCCATCTCTTCACAGTGGTATCAGAGCAAGGTTGGACAACATGGCAGATGGATTTCCTTCATCAATTGACAAATTAGACAGAGGTAACTACTCAGCTTGGTCATTAAGAATGGAAGCCTATCTCCAAGGTAGAAGTTTATATGGTTATGTGGCTGGAGATGAAGTTATGCCAAGTTTCAGGAACAAAAGTCAACCAACACAAGAAGAGCAAGAAAGATTGAGCACATGGTGCTCCAAGGATGCACTTGCAAGGTCTTATCTCCTCAACTCTATCTCAGATTTTTTGTTTCCTCACATTAGAAGTTGTAAGACATCTCAGGAAGTGTGGGATGCACTTGAAGCTTTCTTTTCTTCAAGTACCAAAGCTAGGAAGCATCAACTATGGCTGGAGTTCACAA
The DNA here is from genome assembly GCA_020310875.1 of Ceratopteris richardii. Classification (NCBI taxonomy): domain Eukaryota; kingdom Viridiplantae; phylum Streptophyta; class Polypodiopsida; order Polypodiales; family Pteridaceae; genus Ceratopteris; species Ceratopteris richardii. The sequence goes on along the minus strand of CM035439.1, from coordinate 4,130,185 downwards.
CTCTCAAGAAGGCTCCCAAACAAAATGTGACTGATTTTGTCACAAAGCTCAAGGACATAGCGGATCAGTTGGGAAGCATTGGAGAGGTAATAGATGAAGAGCAAATTGTAAGGCAGGTCATCAATGGCTTGAAGGCAGATGATAAGTGGGAAGCATTCACCACAGCTATGGATTTGTACATGGACATGCATGTACCTGATTTCAACACACTCATTGGACAACTACTTACTCAAGAGGCAAAGCTTATCAAAAATGGAGAAAGCTCTAAAGGTAATCAATCTTCAGCTTTATACACGGATAAAAGCAAGTCTAAAGATAACAAAGGAAAGGCAAAGAAAGTGGATGATGAAGCAGGTACATATCAAGCTAACTATGCAGGTAGAGGAAGACATGGCAGAGGTAGAGGAAGAGGAGGTAGACAAGGCAGGGGGAGATCCCAAGACTCCAACTCATGTTCTATTTGTGGATTAACTAATCATACAACTGAAAATTGCTTTAGGAATTCCAAGAATCAAAGAGGCAGAGGATACAATAGAGGAAGTTATGGCTACTCAAGAGGAAGGTTCAACAACTACCATGGCAACTACAACAACTACAATCATTCAAACTATCAAGGAGGCTACAAAGGAAGGAGAGACTACAATAACTACACAGAAGACTCAAACAAAGAGGATTCATTATTGATCATGAACATGGCTATGCCACAAGGTAAATCTGATGAGCATCTTTTCTACATAGATTCAAGGTGTTCAAATCATGTGGCAGGAAATGTGGCACTCCTATCAGATTTAGAAGATCCAAGGAATAAGCATGAGGTACAAACAGGAGATGATACAAAACATCCTGTGGAGAAAATAGGCAATGTCAAAGCACCTGATGGAAACATCAACCTACTCAGTAAGGTACTCTATGTCCCTACCATTACAAAGAATTTGATAAGTGTTGGGCAGATAGTAGAGAAAGGGTTGCAAGTCAGGTTCACAAAAGCAGGAGCATTTGTTGAAGATCCAAGTCAAGGATTCAGAAGAATTGCAAAAGGTGAAAAGACAGGTAGATTGTTCACATTTGAATTACAGGACACTAGAAACATTGCTCTCTTTAATTATGGTAGTCAAACACTCACAGAATTGGAAGTATGGCACAAAAGGTTAGCACATATTGGTGAAAGGTCATTAAAGCAAATCTGCAGGGACCAAAGTGTACTTGGACTTCCTAATTTGTCAAAACAACATATGATTTATAAGTGCAGTGCATGTCAATTTGGAAAGTCTCACAGGTTACCATTCATGAAGAAAGGTTATATGCATGGAGATCTCTTGGAGTTGGTTCATACAGATGTATGGGGACCTAGCAAGGAAGCTTCAATATCTGGATCAAGGTATTATGTTTCCTTTATTGATGATTGCAGCAGATGGACTATCCTATTCTTTATGAAACACAAAGATGAAGTTTTTTCATGTTTCAAAAGATATTTGGCTCTTGTGGAGAATCAAACAGGTAAATCACTAAAAAGGCTAAGGTCAGATGGAGGGGGAGAATACTTCTCCCATGATTTTGATTCTTTTCTTCAAGAAAGAGGAATCAAAAGAGAGGTAACTACAAGGTACACTCCTGAGCAAAATGGAGTGGCAGAAAGGAGGAATATGACAATTGTTGAAGCTGCAAGGTCTATGTTAAATGAAAAGCATTTACCTAATTACTTATGGGCCGAGGCTGTATCTACAGCCACTTACTTGATTAACAGGTTGCCTTCAAAATCCCTTGATGTGATGACTCCATATGAGGCTTGGAATGGAAGAAGACCAAGCTTAGATCATTGTAAAATTTTTGGATGTATTGCTTTTGCTCATGTTCCTTCACAGGTTAGAGGCAAGATGGATCCAAAGGCAGAAAGGTGTGTATTTATTGGATATGACAACAATCAAAAGGGCTACAGGTTATACAACCCTACCAACAAAGGATTCTTGGTAAGCAGAGATGTAGTTTTGATGAGAACAATTCATGGTATGAAGATTCATGCAGGAAGATCAATTTACCATATGATCTTGAAGAAGATTTTCCAAAGCTTGGTAGAGAACAACAGAAGATTGAAGAACAAGACACCTCAGAGGATGATGAAGAATCTCACATGGAAAAGATCAAAGCATGGAAGTCTAAAGGTAAAGCAAAATTGCAGGAACTTGGACATGAGGCAGAATCATCACATCATGGTCTAAGAAGATCTATGAGGGAAAAGAAAAAACCAGAAAGGTATGGGTTTGACACCTCATTAGTAACTAAACATTCTATCTACATATCACAGGACATAAAGCAAGAGGAGCCATCATCATTTGAAGAGGCCAAAGCAAAAACAGAATGGAAGCATGCAATGAAGGAAGAGATTGAAGCACTTGAGGAAAACAACACTTGGGATTTGGTGCCCAAGACTTCATCCATGAAGGTAATAGGCTCAAGATGGGTCTATAAACTCAAGAAGAATTATGATGGTTCAATTTACAGGTATAAGGCAAGGCTTGTGGCAAAAGGCTTTGCACAAACTCAGGGAATTGATTATGAGGAGACTTTCTCTCCTGTGGCAAAGATGCCTACTATTAGGGTTTTGCTTAGTATTGCCTCTTCCAAGAATTGGAAGATACTTCAACTAGATGTAAAGAATGCATTCTTGAATGGTTGGATAACAAAAGAGGTATATATGGCACAACCACCTGGTTTTGAGAATCAAGTTTATCCTGATTATGTGTGTAAACTTAACAAAGCATTGTATGGTCTCAAGCAAGCTCCAAGAGCTTGGAATTTCAGGCTTGTTTCATTCTTGCAGGACAAAGGCTTTCAACCAAGCAAGGCAGATCCTTCACTCTTTATTAAAAAGAGTAATTCCGAGGTCATTTACCTATGTGTATATGTAGATGATATTATATTGACAGGAAATGATGCAGATGGTATGAAGAAGATCAAAGATCAGATGAGAGAAGAGTTCAAGATAAGTGATTTGGGTTCACTTACCTACTTCCTAGGTTTGGAAGTTGTCTACAAAGATCATGGTTTGTTTCTCACTCAAAGAAAGTACATTAAGGGACATGTTGGCAAAATTCAAGATGTAAGATTGTAAGATTGCAGGTACTCCAATGGAGGTCAATCACAAATTGAGCTCACATGAAGGTGAACTCATAGAGGACATCACATCATATCAAAGTCTAGTGGGTAGTCTCAATTATGCCACATTGACAAGAGTAGATATATGTTACAGTGTGAGTGTGCTAAGCCAATTTATGCACACACCAAGGAAACCACATATGGATGCTGCCAAAAGGATTCTCAAGTATCTCAAAGGAACCATAAATGAAGGACTTTATTATCCTTATGTATCTGATTTAGGTTTGAAGCTATTTTTTGATGCAGATTGGGCTGGCTCCAAGGAAGATAGAAGGAGCACTTCAGGTTATCTTACCTTTGCAGGTTCAAAGCTTATTTCATGGTCATCCAAGAAGCAACGCACAGTTGCTCTCTCTTCTACTGAAGCTGAATATAGAGGTCTTGCCATAGCTACTCAAGAAGCTATGTGGATGAAGACATTGTTCAAAGATCTTGGATTGGAGTTTGGAACTCCAACTATTTTTGGTGACAATATGAGTTCTATTCACTTGGCTGCTAATCCTATTTTTCATGCAAGGACTAAACATATTGAAGTTCATTATCACTATGTACGAGAGAAGGTTCTAAGCAAAGAGATTCAAATATCATATGTGTCCACTCATCAACAATGTGCAGATATTCTAACCAAAGCATTGGATGGTACAAAGCTTTGCAAATTCAAGGCTATGATTGGTTTGCAGGTAATCTTGGAAGATTGAAGACCTCAAGCATACTTGGCTTGAGGGGGAGCTGTTGGAGCAAGTCTATGACAAGCCTAAGTATTGGCTTGAGTCCCACAAAGTCATAGAAAAAGCCTTAAAATGAAGACTATGTAAAGTTCACTTGTGAACTACCTCTTGTAACTTTTGAAGAGTTTACTTAATGTAAAAGTAAGAGAATCTTAAGTGGTTGAGTCCACATGATCAAGAATGGAAAGAGGAGCCATGAATTCGTGATTTGTGGTAGGTAGAGAATCAAATCAATCATTGATTGATTGGAGAGTGATTGAGGGAAGTTAGCCTCCCAAACTCAACTATAAATAGATTTTTCTGCTCACTGGTCTATTTCTGTAGCAGCCCGTGAAAATCAGGATGATGTGTTGATTTTTCTGCTCATTGGTCTATTTCTGTAGCAGCCCGTGAAAATCGGGATGATGTCATCACTTGTTAAAACTCATTCTCAGTGTGTGGTTCATTATTTTTGATGAGATTACTCTTGAAAGTTAGCTCTTTAAGTTGCCTAGACTTCCCCAAGAGGAATTAAGCTAATTGCTGCTGTGCTCACAGAATTATGTAAAACATTGGACAGGTGTATGAACCAAGAATAGCAAGTTTTCACCTCTAAGCTAACTCCAACTTATCTGTTTTGATCTATCTTTTTGAGAGTGATCTTCCAAGGTACATAGGGTGTCTAATACATCCATTGGCAAGCTAAAAGGGCCCACCATATACTCCTGGAGTTCATTTGGCTGGTGTAGTCCAAGGATTTTGCAACACCTCTTCATCTTCAAGCACATACCTATCCATCTCTTCACAGACACTTGAGAAGTGAGGAAGATCTCTCTCTCATCCAAATGTAAAAGTTTTCTGAATAGAAGAAAAGTTGCACCCGATATTTTGCTGTGTTCTCCTTCTGTGCTTGATCATTTCAAGAATCCTTTTGTAGATGTCTAAATCCATAGTTAATGAGTCTATGGTTAAAGTTTTGAGAGCCTAGTTGTAAACAGGTTGAGAGAATTATGTGTAAGAACATTTGTATGTGAAGAAGAGTTAAGTATCTTCTGAAACATGCACAATCTCTATGGTCAAAGAATTGATAAGTTCTCAGTGCACAGTGTAAATTTTTGCACAAATGAGGAGTCAAAATCTAATTTGGAAGGTAAGGCATCTATGGCTAAAAGCGTTTGCTTAAATGGGTTCTAGTTTGGGAGAAGCATGTGTTAGAAGTTGCAGGTGTTAGAATCGACTATACATGAGAACAACTTTAGACATAGGTGAACTATTTGATTCATCTGTCAAGATATACTTAATCTTTTGGAATTATTTAACTTGGAGAAGGTGCCTAATCTATAGATGACACCTTGTGCAAAGTTTTATAAAAAACTTTACGCATTTGATCAGTCAATGAGTGATTTATGTGCAGCAGTCTTTCTGAGTAATTACTCTCTTCACAGTTTGTTCAAGATTTTGATAATTGAGTATTGATTTTTCAAATTGGCAAAGATTTTGAGTTATTCTTGATATAGAGGTGCTCTAATATCAATGATACTTGTTCTTTTGGAGATTAACACTCTCCATCAATGGTATCAAAACAGGAATCATCAAAATTGAAGAAAGGAGGACCCCAGTTGCTGCATACATACAAAATCAGCACTTGAAGGTTGAAAAGGTGAAAGTTTGAAAGGAAAGCTTGAGAAGGAGGCAAGAAGTTATCAAGAAGATCAAAAGGAACTTCATTCAAAGTAAAGGTACACCTATTTCTCATAAAGTTTGAAGAATTCAATACACAGGTGAAGAAAGGATGGGAGATTCTCTTTAGATAGAGGAATTGGATAGAGAAAACTATCCAACATGGTCAATGAGGATGGAAGCTCATCTCATGAGCAAAGACACATCACATGTGAAGAAGAAAAACCACAATTCAGAGATCCTAGTTTTCCAACTAGGGATGAACTATCATATTTGAAGACTTGGATGAAAAGAGATGCTCAAGCAAGGAGCATTATCTACATGGGAGTCAATGAATACTTGCTACCTCATATTAGAGGTCTTGAAAGTGCAAGTGATATATGGAATGATTTGGAGGAGCATTTCCAAAACACTACAAAATCAAGGAAGGCATCTTTGTGGGCAGAGTTTACCACATTCAAGAAGAAGGCCTCTCAATCCATTTCTAATTATGTACCAAGGATGAAGGACATTGCAGATGCATTGGGAGCAGTTGATGAAGATATTGAGGAGGATAAATTGGTAAGGCAAATCCTCACAGGATTGAGAGGAGATGAGAAATGGAAGCCATTCATTTCGTCTACTGAATTGTCACTAGATCATTTCACTCCTGATTTAAATCAGTTTCTAGGACACATGCTAACTTTTGAGTAGGATATCAAAGGTGATGGTGATAAAAGCGAAGGTCAAGCAATGTATTCCAAGTATAAGAAGAAGAATAGCAAAGGGAAGCAACAAGAAAATGAAGATGAAGTACAACTAGCCAAGCTAACTTCCTAAGAGGAAGAGGAGGTGGCAAAGGTAGAGGAAGAGGCAGAAGCAATAAAGATGGAGTCAAAGCTTGCTAGATTTGTGGCAGAAATCAAAGAGGTAATTTCAAAGGTAAAGGTAGTAGAGGTTACGTTGGAAGAAATGCAGGTAGAGGTTTCCAAAGTCAATCCTACAACAATATCTACTACAAATATGCTTCAAATCAGAAGGAGGATTCAACCTTGATTATGAATGCAACTTGTGAAACACAAAGTGCAGACCAAAGAGTCTTCTACATTGACTCAGGGTGTAGCAATCACCTGAGTGGTAACATAGCTTTGATGACGGATTTGGAGAATAATGTAACTAATCATGTAGTTCAAACAGGTGATAATACAAAGCACAGTGTGAAGTCAATTGGATCAGTGAAGGCCAAGGATGGAAGTACTCTCCTGAGTAAGGTCTTGTATGTTCCTACAATTCCAAAGAATTTGATAAGTGTAGGGCAAATTGTTGAAAAAGGTTATGAAGTAAGGTTCACTAATGAAGGACTTTTTGTGGAAGACCCTAGCAATGGGTATAAATAAATTGTTTCAGGGAAGAAAGAAAGAAGACTCTTCACCTTGAGGATTCAAGGTAATGTTGGTCATGCTTTGTTCACTTATGGAGGACATAAGATCTCTGAGTTAGATCTTTGGCACAAAAGGCTTGGACATTTCAATGAAAGAGGTATTAAGGATATGGTTAACAATGGTTCAGTGCTTGGATTGCCTAATGTTGCAGGTCAATATATGACATACAGATGTGAGGCATGTCAATTAGGTAAGGCTCATAAACAATCATACAATAAGCATGGAATTATGTATTATGAGAAGCTTGAATTGGTACACACAGATGTGTGGGAACCATCAAAGGATTTCAATATAAATGGTTCAAGACATTATGTGATTTATGTTGATGATGCTACCAGATGGATCACTATCTATGTGATCAAAGATAAATCAGAGATAAGTATTTCTCTAACGAGTTCAATGATTACTTATGGAATGCAGGTATAAAAAGGGAAGTTACTTGCAGGTACTCTCCTCAACAAAATGGTGTAGCAGAAAGGAGAAATAGAACTCTTGTTGAGTTTGCAAGATCCATGATGAAGGAGAAAAATTGTTCAAATTATTTGTGGGCTGAGGCTGTAAATACAACTACATATTTGGTCAATAGGTTACCATGTAAAGCTTTGCAGGGTATGACACCATATGAGGGATGGTCGAGTAAGAGGCCTACGTTAGATCATTGCAAAGTGTTTGGATGTTTAGCCTATGCATATGTGCCATCTCAGTTGAGGCATAAATTGGAACGTAAAGCTAAAATGTATGTGTTCATTGGATATGATGATAAGTAGATGGGATATAGGTTGTGGAGCCCATCCACAAAACAATGCCTTGTATCAAAGGATGTTACATTTGATGAGCAAGGTACTTGGCATGCAAGTACAATCATTAATCATGCAGATGATGAAGAAGTTGTGCATCAAAAGAAAGATAAATCAAAGGTTTAGATATTTGATGAAGAAGAGAACAATGAAGTACAGGTTGAAGTTGAAGAAGTGCCAAGGTTTGATCCAGAATGTGATGAACCAAAAACTTCAAGAAGTGGAGAACTCACAAGGTCATCAAGACACAAATGGCAACCTACAAGGTATAGCTATGATACTTCTTTTCTGGCTACTAAAGATTATGCTTACTTGGTGAAAGCAGATGAAGACCCTTCTACTTATGAAGAGGCAAAAGGTAACGAAAATTGGGAGAAAGCTATGCAGGAAGAGTATGATGCATTGATGGAGAATGAGACATGGGATTTGGTTCCTAAACCAAATAGTCAGAAGATCATTGGATGCAAATGGGTCTACAAAACAAAGAGGTATGCAGATGGAAGTGTGTTTAGGTATAAATCTAGACTTGTTGTGAAAAGAGTTTGCTCAGACATATAGAATAGACTATGATGAGACCTATAGTCCTGTGGCAAAGATGACAACCATCAGAACACTCATAGCGAGCTTTTCTTAATGGTTATATTTCAGATGATGTTTTGATGGAGCAAACAGAAGGATTCAGAGATAAAAGCTATCCAGATCATGTATGTAAGCTCAAGAGGGCTTTGTATGGTTTGAAGCAGGCCCCAAGGGCATGGAAGTATAGACTTGTAAAGTTCTTGAAAGAACTTGGTTTTCAAGTATTTAAAGTAAATAGTAGCTTGATTGTCAAAGCAAGTGATGATGGGTTCATTTACATGTGCATATATGCTGATGATATAGTCCTTACAGGTACAGATGAGAAGGGCATACAAAGCCTAAAGAAGCAAATGGAGAAAGAATTCAAGATTAGTGACTTGGGAGACTTGTCATATTTCTTGGGCATGGAGATCCCATATACTCAACATGGAGTGTATGTGACTCAAGAGAGGTATTTGAAGAACTTGTTGATCAAGTTTAAAATGGAAGATTGCAGGGTAGCACCCACTCCAATGGAGGTGAATCACAAATTGAGCAGATATGGAGGAGAAGAATTCAAGGATATGAAGTTGTATCAAAGTCTGGTTGGTAGTCTTATCTATGCTACATTGACTAGGCCTGATTTGTCATATGCAGTTGGAGTATTGTCTCAGTTCATGCATTGTCTTAGGAAAGAACAATGGATTGCAGGACAAAGGGTGTTGAGGTACATTAAGGGTACACTCAAGGAAGGTTTGTATTATGGTTTTACATCAGATACAAACATCAAGATATATAGTGATAAAGATTGGGTAGCTAATCATGATGATAGGAGATCAACATATGGATAGTTGTGTTATGTGGGAGATAAGTTAATCTCTTGGTGTTCAAAGAAGCAACATATAGTTGCTTTATCATCTACAGAGGCAGAGTATAAAGGTATGGTTGAAGCTGCAAAGGAAGTCATATGGCTAAAGACTCTTATGAAGAGTTTTGACATCATTCGGAGTACCCCCACTATTTATGGAGATAACATGAGTTCATTGTATCTAGCTGCTAACCCTGTTTCTCATGCTAGGACTAAACATATTGAGATTCAGTATCACTTTCTAAGAGAGAAGGTGATTGATAAGGAGATTGAAGTCATACATACTTCAACAAAAGATCAGATTACAGATATGCTAACCAAAATCTTGGAGGGACCAAAGCTACAGAGATTCAAAGACATGGCAGGTATAAAGAAGATCGAGAAAACCTCAATTGATGATTGAGGGGGAGCTGTTGGTGCAAGTCAACCACCAATTGATGTTTTAGATAAAGACTTGAAGTCAAAGAATGAAGAAAATATTGGTTTATGAAGCTTGAAGATGGTGTATGTTCAGAAGATGAAGACTTTTATACATATGTACATTACTTTGTAGTTAGCTCATATATACCTTTTGTATGGTCATGAGCTTCTACATATATGCCCATATGTACAAGTAAAAAGTCAGGGCAAGTAAGTTTTCTGAATAGAAGAAAAGTTACACCCGATATTTTGCTGTGTTCTCCTTCTGTGCTTGATCATTTCAAGAATCCCTTTGTAGATGTCTAAATCCATAATTAATGAGTCTATGGTTAAATTTTGAGAGCCTAGTTGTAAACATACTGAGAGAATTATGTGTAGGAACATTTATATGTGAAGAAGTGTTGAGTGTCTTCTGAAACAGGCACAGTCTTGATGTTCAAAGAATTGATCATTTCTCAGTGCACAATGCAAAGTTTTGCACAAATGAGGAGTCAAAATCTAAGTTGGAAGGTAAGACATCTATGGCTAAAAGCATTTGCTTAAAGGGGTTCTAATTTGGGAGAATCATGTGTTAGAAGTTGCAGGTGTCAGAATCGACTATACAAGAGAACAATTTTAGACATAGGTGAACTGTTTGATTCATTTCTCCAGATATACTCAAGTCAATGAGTGAATTATGTGCACCAGACTTTTTGAGTAATTACTCTCTTCACAGTTTGTTCAAGATTTTGATAATTGAGTATTGATTTTTCAAATTGGCAAAGATTTTGAGTTATTCTTGATATAGAGTGCTCTTACATCAAGGATAGCTTGTTCTTTTGGATATTAACACTCTCCATCAATCATCAAGTTGAATCTGCTTAACTTTGTACCGTCAAGAGCTTTGGTCAACATGTGTGCACATTGCATACCTGTAGAGACATAGGATAGTTGAATATCCTTGCTCATTAGCTTCTCCCTTACATAATGGTAGTGGACTTCAATAAGCTTTGTTATAGCATGGTATACCCGATTAGCTGCAAGATGTAGTCAGCTTGTGTTGTCACCAAAAATGTAAGGTGTTGAAGAATGAAGTCTGAAGAATGAAGTCCAAGATCTGTATACAAATACTTCAACCACATGATGTCTTGAGTTGCATTAGCCAAACCTCTATATTCGGCTTCAGTAGAAGATAATGCCACAGTTGGTTGCTTCTTGGATGACCAAGAAATGATCTTTGAACCTACAAATAATACATACCCGGATGTGCTTCTTCTATCATCTCTAGATCCAGCCCAATCCGCATCTGAGTAGACCTTTAGCTCAATATTTGAAGTAAATGAATAAAACAAACGTTCATTCATGGTCCCCTTTAGGTACTTGAGAACTCTCTTGGCTGCTTCCATATGTGGCCTTCTCGGCTTAGGCATAAACTGACTCAATATGCTAACACTATAGCATATATCCACCCTTGTGAGTGTTGCATAGTTCAAACTTCCAGCCAAGCTTTGATAGCTTGTGATGTCTTCAATTGGCTCTCCTTCATAAGCACTAAGATTATGATTTTGCTCCATAGGTGTATCTACACACTTGGTGTTTTCCATCTTGAACTTCATAAGCATGTCATGCACATACTTCCTTTGTGTGATGTATATACTTGAACCTGTGTAGATTAACTCCAATCCAAGAAAATAAGTGATTGGTCCAAGGTCATTTATTTTGAAATCCTCCTTCATTTGAGTCTTTACCTGTTTCATCCTTAGATCATTACTTGTGATAATGATATCATCAACATACACACATAAATAGATCACTTCAGATCCAACCCTCTTTATGAACAAAGAGGTACCCACCTTGCTAGCTTTGAATCCTTGGTCCTGCAAATAAGTCACCAATCTGGAATTCCAAGCTCTTGGATCTTGCTTCAATCCATACAAGGCTTTATTTAATTTGCATACATAGTTGGGATGTACATCCTCATATCCAAGAGGTTGTGCCATATAAACTTCCTCGGAAATCCATCCATTCAAGAAAGCATTCTTTACATCAAGTTGATAGAGCTTCCAATTTCTAGATGCAGCAAGACTAATGAGAACCCTAATTGTAGGCATTTTTGCAACAGGAGAGAAAGTCTCCTCATAATCAATACCATGGGTTTAAGCAAAACCTTTAGCAACTAACCTTGCTTTATGTCTATTTATACTTTCATCTAGATTCCTTTGGATTTTGTATATCCATCGAGATCCAATCACCTTCATAGATGGCTTGTTAGGTACAAGATCCCAAGTGTCATTCTCCTTCAAGGCTTCCATTTCTTCATCCATTGCATCTCTCCAAGCTTTCTTGCTTTGTGCTTCTTCGAATGTGGTAGATTCTTCATTGGTTGAATCCTTTGCAATGTAGATTGAGTGCTTAGTGACCAAAGAAGTATCATAACCAAACCTCTCTGGTTTCTTCTTCTCCCTTGAAGACCTTCTAAGTGGTTGATGTGAGCTCTCGGGTCCATATGTAGCATCCTGCATCTTTGCTTTACCTTTTTTCTTCCATAGCTTTAGTCTTTCCAAGTCTCCTAGATCAATCTCCGTATCATTTTCTTCAATCTGCTTTGGCTCCTTTGGTTGAAGTGATGGAAAATATTCATCCAAGTCATAAGGCAGCTCCACTTTCCTGTCATCATCAAACCATGATTTGTTTTCATCAAAAATTACATCTCTACTCATAGAAAATCCTTTATTGGTTGGATTGTACAATCTATATCCTTTTTGGTTTTGATCATAACCAATAAATATGCACTTCTCTGCCTTGGGATCCGATTTCCCTCTTACTTGAGAAGGAATGTGAGCATAGGCTAAGCATCCAAAGATTTTACAATGCTCTAGACTAGGTCTTCTTCCATTCCATACTTCATATGAAGTGGTTCCATCTAGTGACTTAGATGGAAATCTATTTATGAGATATGTGGCTATAGACACAACCTCTGCCCATAGGTAGTTTGGCAATCCCTTTTCATTGAGCATGGACCTTGCAGCTTCAACTATAGCTCTGTTTCTCCTCTCTGCTACACCATTGCCTTCCTGTCTTTTCTCCTTTGGCAATCCTTCTAAAGCCTTGCCTTGGGTCTTCAACATATGCTCCAAATCTATTGAATCTAATCTACAATCCTTTTTCAACAATCTTCCCAACACTTATTAAGAGTTTGTACGGACATACAAGAGTTTGCTTAAGAGGTTCATATTCCCATCTGATGTCTTCACATTATCTATCTTCTCTACTGAGTGCTTTGTATCATCTCCTGTTTGCACTTCATGTTTGTTGTGAGGATCTTCCAAATCAGAAAGTAAAGCCACATTTCCTGCTACATGATTTGAGCATCCCGAATCAATGTAAAAGATGTGGTCATCATCCTTACCCTTCTTCATTGATAGATTCATAATCAATAATGAATCTTCTTGACTTTGGTCCTCTGCATAAATATTGCAGTCTCATCTTCCTCTATGGTCACTTTGATAGTTGTTGTTGTAATTGTTGTTGTAGTAGTTGTTGTTGTAGCCTCAATTGTATCTGCCTCTATTTGATCCATAGCCACCTCTATTGAATCCTCTTCCTCTTGAGTTCCTCGGATTCCTGAAACATTCTTCAGTAGTATGATTAGATAAGCCACATATATTGCAAGGTTGAGATGATTGGAATCTCCCCGTGCCTTTCTTTCCACCTCTGCCTCTTCCTCTACCTACAAAGTTTGCTTGGAAAGAGCTACCTTCATCTCCATTCTTCCTATTCTTTGACTTGTCCTTGACCTTAGCTTTATCAGAATATAAGGCAAAAGTTTGATTACCTCTTGAGGGCTCACCACCTTTTCCAATCTTTGCTTCATGAGTGAAGAGTTGGCCCATGAGTGTGTTGAGGTCGGGTAAATGCATATCCATGTACAAATCCATGGTTGATGTGAATGACTCCCACTTGTCATCTTCTTTGATTCCATTTATGATTTGTCTAATGATTTTCTCCTCTTCAATTACCTCTCCAATGCTTCCAAGTTGGTCGAAAATCTCCTTCATCTTTATGACATAATTAGTCACACTTTGCTTCGGGTTTTTCTTCATTGTGAACTCCATCCACAATTGGTTCTTCCTTGCTCGAGTGTTGGAAGAGAAGAAAGAAGCAAGTGCATTCCAGGTCTCTCTTGATGTCTTGCATCCCTTGACATGAGGTAAAAGAAAATCAGAGATTGATTTTAGAATATAGGACCTTGCAAGTGCATCCTTCAAACACCAATTTGAAAGTCCTTCCACTTCTTCATGTGATGGTTGCCCTTTTTTCCCTGGTTGGCATTGCTTCAACTCTCGATATGAATCCATATAGATTCTTGCCTTGAAGGTAAGCCTCCATCCCTAGAGACCATGTTGGGTAGTTGTTTCGATCCAATTTGTCAATTGTTGATGGAAATCCATCTCCCATGTTGCTTGACTATGCTCTGATACCACTGTGAAGAGAGATGGTGGATGCAATCCAAAGATGAGTTGGTGCTACTACAACTGGCTTCACCCCAGCCAACTAAGACTTCAGAGTTGATTAGTAGACCCTTTGAGCTTCCTAAATCTGCCAAAATATCAGCCAAGTACTTTGGAACATGTATCTCAAAAGTTTAACTCAAGACATACTAATTGCAAGATGACTAGCTCCCAAAACTTGCTATTTTTGTACATACACCTGCTCGAAAAAATGAACAGTGCTCTCAACCTGGTAAGAGTTAGAAAAATTCCTTTTGGACATAGCAAATTGACTTATGTAGCTTGCTAATCCAAGTTAAAACACTTCAAATGATAAACTGAGCACTGAGAACCAGATTCATCAATATCAAGAACATGTCGGTAATTCTCAAGGCTCTAGAGGGATAGACCAGTGAGCAGTAAAATGCAGATATCTCCCAGTATAAATCCAATGACAATGAAATTTTGTATTAGAAACTAGACAGAGAGAGGAATCCAATGCACATCAAAAGCTCTGAAAAAGGTTGAGTAGAGCTTGAGATATGAGCTTCTAAAGTTACTACTCTGAGTGAGTATAGGAGAGAACAAAACAGAGAAGTAGAGAATGATAAATGTTTAGATTCACATATGATTACAACCACATTGGCAATGGATATTTTCAAAATGGAAGTAGAATGATAAATCTATGGAGTAAGCTCTTCAATCTCTACAAAATGACATGAAGTGTTCACATACAAGGCTTGCTAATCGCCTCTTCCTTCTTGCTCTTTTTATAGGTACTCTTGGAGGGAGTTTTGAATTCGAATTCGAATGGTTCCACCTAAAAGTGATCCTCAAAGTTAGGAAATATTCCCTCAGCTCACTAATTCGTGGTTTTAGGTAGTTAGAGCCACAAGTTTGCTTGTTACATCATGGATGAGGTAAGCCATTCTTTTTCTTTTTTCTTTTTCACAATTACAAGAGATAAAATGTACTCTTTTAGAAGAGGTGTTCACATTACTACAAATGAACATAAATCAAGTAATATCAAGCATGTAGACTTGGGTAAAATGCACCAACATTGTTGCCTATCATCTTTGAGCATGAAGTGTACAATTGTGTCTATTGCACAATCGTGTAGTGCAGCCCTACAACTTATGCATACTTTGGAAACGCATGACATGAATGGTGCAAAGGGCATGGCTATGCAATGAATGCAGGGCTTTTGCACATTGATGCATCTTGACCTATTAAGTTACTTGAACAAAAATAATCAAACTCTATATTGATATATCAATTGGATGATGAAACAATTCAATCATTGGTTGATGAAGTGATGGTAGATTTTTCTTAATGGGGATCCATATTTTGACAACTTTATGATAGTCATGAGTTGATGTTTGCTTCGTTGCCTTTTGGTGATGCTTCTATTTTGCTATCCATTTTGGCTTGCTCTTTCATTTGGTTTTTTCCACAAATGATGTATTTGGCACCTATGCCCACTTAGTTTTTCCATTGGCTAGCTTGGTTTCCTTCTTGTTGTAAGTAAAGTGTGGTGATCAGAACTTGATTATTTTGATTTTCTCTTGAGCTTCTTTTTCTTTGAATTGGTTGAGGGATTTGCCTTTTTGATAGAGATCATAGGGCTTGACTCTTGTAAAAATTTCTTTGAAATCCATACCTATGTATTTCCTTGTTGAAATACTACAAAGCTTCTTGGGAACCCAAACTTGACGATAACTTGGAGTAGGTTCACTAACAACTAGGCTCTTTGGTTTCCTAGTTGCCTTGATGTCTAAAGGAGATGTCTATTCGATTTACAAAATCATCTCTCTCATTGGTCAAGATTGATCCTCACCACCACTCTCATTAGTTGAATGGTCAAGCATTCATGCTATGTTTTCCAAAGAAGAGTGTAGTGAATGAGATGCAATCAGATGGATATGCAAAATGATGAGAATCAAAGAATGGTAACACACAACACATGTGTTCACTTCCACAATCACACATCTTGGTTAAAAATTCATAGATGGTGAATGTTTCTACAACCTCTATCTTCCCAATATTATTTCATCTTGCATTTCCTCCTATTCAGTTATTAAAAACTTTTCAAGTGCACCTTCAACATTTAAAAGTTTATTTTTTTCACCTATGTAGGCTAGACCTTTTCTATCAACTTTTCAATGCATGTGTATCTATGAATGCCAAGCTTACTCAAGGCTTACAACACTTTTCAATGAACGTGTATCTATGATTTTCAAAGTTTTCATTGATAATTTTGGTCCCAACATAGCATGTATCTATGATTTGACCTCCAACAATCCATTATTGCGGATGCTTATTGTGCATACTTGGACTAGATTCATGAATCCATCACATTAGTTTTTTATGTTGAAGGATCCTCAACCTAGCTTGTCTTTGCACTTCTTCTCATATCCATGCTTCTTCAAACTTTCTATCTTTAGTAATTTGAAGGCTTTCCATCATCTGGATAGTTAACGTCTACACATAATCTTAACTCAACATCCACTAATGTAGTCTACAAAGATCTCTCCTTCAAGTGTTGCTAATTGGAGTGCTCCTCACTTCGGGATTGTATTAATCATGAATGGTTTATGGCCTCACATTTAAAGCTTTTTGGCATATAGTTTTAGTGTGTATGTTAAAACAAAGAAGAAGTTCAAATTCAAGGAGGATAAAAGCATGAATAGAAAAGAATCTTTAAGATCAAGTAAGTAAGAAGATCACGACATGATTAGTAACTTCCAAGTTCTTCATTTAAAGTTCAAGTATGAAAAAAAATGTTCTTACTTGAATTAAGAACACTTCGAGATAAAGTGTTTTGTTTCAAAAATATTTGATAATTTTTTGAAGAAGTAAAACTTCAACATGAACATTTTAACTATGGATAGAAATACTAAGTTACTTTGAAAGCACCCAATTGACTCAAACTTAGTGACATCAATCCCTTTGGTAGTAATGAATAAAAATTTCATTCCAGGTAATTAGTCTTAAGAGATTGGTAAAGGAAAGATTAACTTAATCCTAAGGAAGCATTAGTGTAGTGATGTGTATGAACACACTAGGACCATCGAGGGACTTTTTTTTGTTCCTTAGGAGGGTTTTTTCCCCAGCTTGTATATACGCATATAACCCTAATAGGTCTCTCACCTTTGTACATTCACTTGGTAATATATTCAGTATTGTGTGTTGTGCTCCAAGTTTCTTCTTCTTCCTTGTGTTGTTCTTGTGCTTCTATCCACCTCAAACTCCAAAAATTGGTATCAGACCAAGTTACTGCTTCATCTAGGGCATCATCAACACCCCTCTGGTCAGTCATAGGATCTCATGAAAATTTATGATCATACTCAAGGCGATCAGGAGCTCAAAATAGCTTCACTTTGTCATGTTGAAATCGTGATCTGAGCTCGCTTTGACCTTGAAATGCACTATCGTAGGGCCTATGCAGGCAATTTCATCCTTTTGTGCCAAACATATATACAGCTTTTTGTTCACGAGTACAAGCGCCATGGAGTCTACTACATATTTAGTAGAGCTTGACAAGGTAGTTCTGTTCAACTTTTCGAGATACAACCATTTTTTAGCATCAAGGTATTTTAGTCAATGGCCATGGTTGAAAGCAAAGATGTATTTCGTATGTTGGCTGTTGAGGATAGATTACATAGTACTAATTACCCATTATGGGCATATATGATGCATCATGTATTGGTTGGAAAAGGACTGTGGAATATTGTATAGGGTGTTGGAAAATGACCTACTACACCTGAAAATACAGTTATTGAAGGTGATGCAAATGGTGTTGAAGATGATGATCTTCAAATTCTTGTTCATGCTATGATTCCTACCGCACCTACTAAAGAGTAGCTTTGTTGGGATGACATAGATGCTTAGGCACATGCATTGATAGCTTTTTCTATCAAACGTGTCATTATCCCTCACATTCTCTTGTAAAACAACAAGGATGCTTGGGACACACTTAAGACTTTCTACTAGGAAAGAAATGAGGCTCAATTTGCTAACCTCTGAAAACAGTTGGAGAGTGAGCATATGAATGAAGAACATTCTATGGATAGTTTTTTTGACAAATATCAAAGATTTGAGGAGCAGTTGATTTCTACTGATGAAGTCTTGCTAGATAGTTCATTTGCGCAGACTCTTCTGAATGGTCTTCTAGATTCATATGAGAGTTTTCCTTCTACTCTTCCATTGATGATGAAAGGCAATCCAAATGCCTTAACATTTGAGGAGCTAGTCTCTGTTTTTTTGCAGGAAGATCAGTCTAGGTAGAATAGGTTAGCATATCAAGCTTTCTTAGGTAGTCAGAAGGGCAAAGGTAAATGGAGCTCATCTACTAGTAAGCAAAAATATGCTAATTCTACAAAATAAAAAAAGGAAGACAAAGACGAGAAGAAAACAGAAAAGTAGAATTTTTTGTGCAAATATTGTAAAGGAAATGATCATGTCATAAAGAGTTATCCAAAATTGGCTGCAAAAGAGGAAAATAAAAAAGGGGATGGAATGGTTGTTGTAGAGGCCTCTACACCTAAAATAGAGTCTACTAATCTTGTGGAGAATGAAGAATTGGTGTTTACTACTGTTTGTAGTAATGACCCATCTTCTCATGAACAGTGTATGTCTGTAGTAGACTCAAATGTTTTGTACTTTGACAGTGGGGCATCCAAACATATTACCTTGCAGCAAAGTTTCTTCAGTTCACTTGAGTCTACCCCTATAGGGAATACTATCACATGCACCAATAACTCCTCTTATCGAGTCATAAGAGCTAGTAGGATCATTTTGACTATTTCTGATGGTATTTATTTCTCATTATCAAATGCTTTGTTTGTGCCAAGGATAATGAAAAATATGTTATGAGTTTCAGCATCATCCAAGATTGGCTTGTTTATGAAATTTGTTGATGACAGATGTATGATTCATGAGCTGTCAAATGGAAATGTCATTATTACTTCTGACATTTTATGTTGTGGGTTGTATAAGCCCATAGATTATGCAAAATTTGTGAATGATTCAACATGTGCAATTCAAGATTCTAAGGCTATATCAGATGCAAAGCTTTGGCATGCAAGCTTTGGTCATGTGAATTTTGATAGTTTTCTATGCCTGCAGAAATTTGGAATGGTGTCCTCTCTGCCCAAACTTGAGGCATCTAGTAGACATGTCTGTGAAGGTTGTATTTTGGGAAAAATGAAGCATTCCTCCTTCCCAAAAGATGGTTCAATTTGAGCTACTAAAAAATTGCAGCTTGTTCAGAGTGATGTTTGTGATCCTATGCAGACACTGTCTTTTGGGAATTGCCTTTACTTCGTGACTTTATTGATGATTTTTCTAGGCATGCATGGGTGTATCCACTAAAACTAAAGTCCAAAGTTTTATGTGCTTCAAACAATTCTAGTTTTGGTTGAAAATATGTCAGTATGTAAAATGGGCACCCTCTGTTCTGATTGAGGGGGGAATATATGTTTTCTGATTTTGATGCATTTTTGGCTGAATGTGGGATAAATTATCAACATACAATGCCATATACACCTGTAGAGAATGGAATTGCTAAAATAAAGATAAGGTCTCTCATGGAGATCGTGAGGTGTATGATCAAAAGTCAATTTTTACCATATAGCTTCTGGCTTGATTTTGTTATGTATGCAACATATGTACTTAATAGGCATCCCACCAAAGCACTGTAGTTTATCGATCCATTTGAGGCTTTGCATGAGTCAGCCATTACTTTCATGTACAAAGGAGACTTTTGTTAGCTCTAGAGATGTGTATGACACTTTTCTACCTCTTACTGGAGGTGAAAATTCAAGTGCTGGTATGAACGAGGCAATTTCTTAGCCTTTAGAGGTTTCATGTGATGATGCTAATAATTCCATTTCTAGTGCAAATTTACATGATGCACTTATTCATGAGAGGAGTGATATAGAGGAGGCAAAAACTATGCCAAAATGATTGGTTGCAAGATAGCAAATTAGATAAACCTTTGTCATATTGCACTCATTCATGATCTTGTTTTACATCAGATTGCCATGCTATGGTTGAATCTAGTCTCTGTGATGAGAATGAGCCTATTTTGTTTGATGAAGCATAAAATTCAAAAAATTGGATGGTTGCTATGCAATCAAAATATGATGCTATTATGAAGAATGCTACCTGGTCTTTATGTGATTTGCCTCTATGCAAGAATGCCATTGGCACTAAGTGGGTATACAACCTGAAGCGTAAGCCTGATGGAACAACTGACAAGCATAAGGCTAGGCTTGTTGCAAAACATTATGCTCAAGAAAGAGGCATTGATTTTGATGAGACCTTTGCTCCCACATGCTGAATGACTACTGTTCATAGCATTTGTGCACTTGCAGCTCATCATGCTTGGAATGTACATCAATTGGACATTAAAAATACATTTTTGAATGGTGACTTACATGAACAAGTTATATTTTTCAATCCTATGGTTTTGAGCATTCAGGGCATGAAAACAAAGTGTGCAGGTTGAAGAAGGCAGTATATTGTTTGAAGCAAGCATCACATGCTTGGTATGAAAAGATACATTCCTACTTGATTGCACATGGTTTTGAGAGCAATCCAATTCTGAGCACCTTATAAATTAAGTATGCAAATGATGTGATTTTGATTACTGTTGTTTATGTTGATGACATGGAGCTCAGTGCTCCTAATGAGAAGCATATTGCTGATTTTAAGGCTGATTTGCATGCCTCATTTAAGATGTCAGATTTGGGGCATTTGCATCATTATTTGGGCATTTACTTTATGCAAGTTGATGATAGAATAGCTTTGTGTCGAACAAAATATATTGATATATTATTGTAGTGTTTTGGCCTTGAAGACTGCAAACCTATTACCACTCCTATTGAAACAGGTTTACAGTTGAGTCTTCATGATGCTTGAGATGCATTTGATGTTGTTCTCTATCGACAGGCTGTTGGATGCTTGATTTACTTATGCATAACTTGGCTTGATATTTAGTTTGTTATCTCACATATAAGCACATTTATGCATTGCTCAGGTGTCAAGCATTGGCAAGCGGTTAAGCGGACCTTTTGCTACTTAAGTGCTACCTGGATACTTGGATCGTTTTATCCCAAGGGGTGATCACTACCGCTAGATTTACAATGCTTTTTTTGACTCTAACTAGTGTGTCCATCAATGGTTTTTGCTTCATGCTTGGTATCTAATGTATATTTTGGTTGCACAAGGAGCATCCTACTATGGAAACTTCTAATTGTGATGTTGAGTATAGAGTAGCTTTCACAATGATTGTTGAATATGTGTGGCTTAGATGCCTTATGGTTGATTCGAGTGTTAGTAAGTCGTCTGCCACTACCATATTCACTAACAGGTAGAGCCCGTTGGCATTTGCGAGGAACCTTGTGTTGCATGCTCACACTAAGCGCATTGAGGTGGACCACCATTATGTTAGGGAGAGGTTCTTGGCTAGAGAGATCAGTTTGGCATATGTGCCCACACAGGAGGCCATTGCAGACCTTTTCACAAAGGCTATGCCTAAGGAGAAGTTTGAAGCTTTTCGCAAAGATTTGGGCTTACTTCCTTTTTTGGATTGATTCCACATAGCTTGACACTTCTTTATACATGAATGCTAGCTCATTGTTCACCAAATCACTCCCAAGGGGGATTTGTTGATATATTTCAGTAGTGATGTGTGTAAACATGCTAGGACTACAGAGGCACTTTCTTCCCTCCTTAGGAGATTTTTTTCCCGTTGACTTGTATATATGCCTTTTACCCTAATGGATCTCTAATCTTTGTACATTCAATTGGTAATACATTCAGTATTCTATCTTGTGTTCCAAGTTTCGTCTTCTTCCTTATGTTGTTATGATGCTTCTACAGACCTCAAACTTCAACAGATACCACACTAATATCTAGTGGTTGGATGATATTTTAGTTGAATCCAAGAATCTTTATGAAAATCCAATTTTACCTATGGTAAAGATAGATAAAATGCCTCAATACATTGTTGAAATTGATCTATGAAAAGTTAAATTATTGAGTTACATAGTTTGAATCATATCAAGTTAAAGTATCTTTAAAGTTTGAATTCATTACATAGAGTTTTGCTTCTTCCATCATGCTTTCCAAAACTTTTGGAAATGATTCAGACAAAGTTTCTAATTAGAATAGGTAACCAAATTAGACATCCTAGATAGATGTTCTGTGAAGAACCCATTGAATCCTTAAATATGCTATATTCTTGATTGACTTATTCATTTGAGTGTGCTTCAACCTAAGTATCATAAATCCAATGGTTTTCATATATTTCATACACGCTTGATAAGACAAGTTGACTAAAGCTAAAGTCTTTGACAACAATATCCTAAGTTGAATAAAGTTCATTTTGAATTTTCTTTGGTCAAGTTGAACAAAAGTGAATGGCACATTTCAAACTATATTTTGTTGAAGATTTTGTTGATATATTTAGGTGGTGATGTGTGTGAACACTCTAGGACCGTCGAGGCACTTTTTTCCCTCTTTAGGAGGTTTTTTTTCCCCGGCTTGTATATACGCCTATTGCCCTAATGGGTTACTTATCTTTGTACATTCTAGTGGTAATACATTCAGTATTATATGTTGAGCTCCAAGCTTCTTCTTCTTCCTGTGCCATTTGCGTGCTTCCGCAGATGTCTAACTCCAACAATTGGTATCAGAGCAGGTCGTTGCTTCATTTAGGGCGTCGTTGACACCTCTCCGATTGCAGTCTCAAAACCACACAAGTTTGGTGAGCATACTCAGCGTGTTTTCCAATGCAATATCGCAGCGCTTGTGTATGCTATTTTTTTCTTTTTGTGCCAAAGGTATATACCCATTTCGGTTCGCGAGTATAAGCATCTCGAAGTCTGCTACAGGTTTAGCAGAATTCATCTGGGCAGTTTTGTTCAACTTTTTGAGATACAATCAATTTTCTGTATCAAGGTATTTTAGTCACTGTCCATGGCTGAAAGCAGTGATGTATTTCATATGTTGGCTGTTGAGGATAAGTTGGATGGTACCAACTACCCATTATGGGCTTATATGATGGGCCATGTATTGGTTGCAAAAGGACTATGGAACATTGTGTAGGGTGTTCATAAAACACCCTATCACACCTGCAACTATTACAACTGTAGGTACTAAAGCTAATGCAAAAGGTGTCGAAGATGATGATAGTCTGCATATTCTTGCTCGTGCTACAGTTTTTGCTGCACCCACTATAGAGCAAATTCGTTGGGATGGCAGAGATGCCTAGGCACATGCATTGATAGCTTTGTCTGTCAAATGTGCCATTATTCCTCCCGTACGCTCTTGCAAAATAGCTAAGGATGATTGGGATACTCTTACCACATTGTACCAAGCTAGGAATGGGGCTCATGTTGCTTACCTCCGAAAACAGTTGGAGAGTGAGCACATGAATGAAGGTGATTCTATGGACAATTTTCTAACAAAGATCAAAGACTTGAAGGAACAATTGATTTCTGCTGATGAGGTTATACCAGATAGCTCACTTATGCAGACCGTTCTGAATGGTCTTCCTGATTCTTATCAGAGCTTTGCTTCTACTCTTCGGTTGATAATGAAAGGCATTCCAAACGCCTTGTCATTGAGGAGTTAGTCTGTGTTCTATTACAGGAAGAGCAGTCCAGACAGAACAGGTCCATTATGCGTGTTGTAGATCAAGCTTTCCTACCTAGTTAGAAGGGCAAGGGAAAATGGAGCTCTTTAAGTAGTAAGCAAAAATATGCTAATTCTGCACAATCGAAGAGGGAAGACAAGATGAAAAGAAATCAGAAAAGCAAAAATTGTTTTTGCAAGTAGTATAAAGGAAATGATCACATCATAAGGAACTGTCCAAAACTGGCTACTAAAGAGGCAAAGAAGAAAGAGGCTGTTGTTGCAGAGGCCTCTACACCAAAAACAGAGTCTGCTAATCTTGTGCCAGAAGAAGAATGGGCGTTTACTACTGTTTGCAGTTTTGACCCATCTTCTCATGATTAGTGCATGTTTGTAGTAGACTCAGATGTTTGGTACTTTGATAGTCGGGCGACCAAACATATTACCTTGCAGCGTAGTTTCTTCTCTTCACTTAAGCCTGTCCCTACAGGGAATACTGTTACATGCGCCAACAACTCCTCTTATCCTGTTATGGGAGTTGGTAAGATCATTTTGACTACTATTGATGGTAGTTCTTTCACTTTGTCAGATGCTTTATTTGTGCTAGTGATCAAGAAAAATTTGTTATCAGTTCTGCATTAGCCAAGATACGCGTGGTTGTGAAATTGTTAATAATAGATGTATAGTTCATGACCTATCAAATGGCGACGTGATTATTACTTCTGGCATTTTATGTCGTGGGCTGCCTAAGCTCATAGACTATGAAAGATTTGTAAATGATTTGGCATGTGTAATACATGATTCTCACACTATGTCAGATGCAAAGCTTTGGCATGCACGCTTTGGTCATCTGAATTTTGCTAGTTTGTTATGCCTCTAGAGATCTGAAATGGTGTTCTCTTTGCCTAACTTGAGGCACCTGGAAAACATGTTTGTGAAGGCTCTATTTTGGGAAAATGCAGCATTCCTCCTTTCCAAAGATGGTTCAGTTCGGGCTACTCAAAAATGTAGCTTGTACGTAGTGATGTCTGTGGTCCTATGTAGACACCTTCTTTTGGAAATTATCTTTACTTTGTGACTTTCATTGATGATTTTTCCCGGCATGCATGGGTATATCCATTGAAAGAAAAGTCCGAAGTGTTCATGTGCTTCAAACAGTTTTTGGTTTTGGCTGAAAATATATCAGCATGTAAATGGGCACCCTCCATTCAGATTGAGGGGGGAATATATGTCTTCTGATTTTAATGCATTTCTGGCTGAATGTGGGATAAAACACTAGTGTACAGTGATGTATATGGAGTTGCTAAATGGAAGAACATGTCACTCATGGAGATGGCGAGGTGTATGGTCAAGAGTCAGGCTTTACCACATAGTTTCTTGCTTGAGGATGTCATGTGTGCAACATATATACTTAACAGGTGTCCCACTAAAGCGCTACAATCTATCACTCCATATGAGGCTTGGCATGATGGCAAGCCATCTGTTGCTCATCTGCGTGTTTTTGGTTATCTGGCACATGCATTAGTGCCTGAACAACATTGCAGAAAAGTAGATGATAAAGCAGTAAAATGTATTTTTATTGGGTACAATTCTAAAAGTAAAGGCTATCATTTGTATCACCCACATACTAAATGCATTCTGGTTAGCCGTAATGATGTTTTTGTGGAAGATGTTATTCAACCATTGCTTTCATGTACTAAAGAGAAATCTATTAGCTCCAAAGGTATGTATGATACTTTGTTGCCTCTTTTTTAGGGGAGAGTCTAGTGCTAGTTCGAATGAGGCAACTTCTCAGCCTTTGCAAGTTTCATGTGATGATGATCTTAGGTATGTATGATACTTTGTTGCCTCTTTTTTAGGGGAGAGTCTAGTGCTAGTTCGAATGAGGCAACTTCTCAGCCTTTGCAAGTTTCATGTGATGATGAAGATCATCCCATTTCTTGACACGAGGAAGGAGACAAGGAAGAGAGCTCACACACACACACTCACTCTCAAGGAGAAGCACACACATAGATTGAGGCAAGGAAGAATGATGATGATGATGATGATGATCATCATCATCATCATCTTCTACTTCTTCTATTACATAAAAAGGAATGTACAAGAATGACCTAAAAAACAGAATACAATAAGTGCAATATATAAAGATCAGTACATAAGGAAAAACCTAATGTCTGCGAATGAGTGAGCTGGCAAGGACAAATGTGCCATCACTCTCAGTAGATAAATCTAATAAAGCTCAATGAAGTATCCCTGACATATACCAGCGTGACCACTATACATGTTAGAGAAACAAAAAACTAGTACGTGTCATCCTGGATCATCACATGTTGAGCTTGATATCTCAACACTCCCCCTCAAGCTAAACACAATATCCTGTAATCCAAGCATCTCCCAAAACTTCTTCAACTTCTTAGCTCCAAGTGTGTTGGTGAAAATATCAACAACCTATTCATTTGTTCTCACATAAACAAGATCAATATCACCTGCTAATACCTTCTCTCTGATGAAGTGATAATGTACCTTGATATGCTTTGTTCTAGCATGGAATATAGGGTTTCGTGCTAACTGTATGCTGCTAAGATTATCACAATAAATGGTGATAGGCTTTTGCACTTCCACACCTAAATCTGCAAGTAGCATCTCCAACTATGATGCCTCACATGCTGCCATTGCAACACCTCTATAGTCAACCTCTATACTCGACAAAGCAATAGTGGGTTGCTTCTTGCTGCTCCATGTAACAGCTACACTCCCAAGTGAGAATAGAAAACCACTAGTAAATCTTCTATCAGGAATGCTACCAGCCCAATCGGCATTAGTGTATCCACAAACCTGCAAATCTACACCAGCCTCATAAAACAATGCATAATCCAAGGTAGCACTCACATAACGTAGTGTGCCTCAGAGCATCCAAATGTGGCTTCTTGGGAACGTGCATAAACTGTATTCAAGTCCAACAGTATAACTTAGATCAGGCCTTGTAATTGTGAGATATATAAACTTCCCACAATTTTCCTATACATAGTAGCATTTTCCAATGCTTCACCTAATGTAGTGTCGAACTTCAAATTCTGATCTAATGGCATAGAAATTGGCTTACAATCAGCCATACTATACTTTTGCAGCATATTCAAGGCATATTGCCTTTGTGACATCCATACACCTGTTTTTGTATGTATAAACTCAATGCCCAAGAAATAGTGCAACACACCCAGATCTTTCATGTCAAATTCCTGCATAAGAAGTTTGTTTACCTCTTTGATGCTTCCTTCATTATCACCACCTACAATCAAGTCATCAACATAAATAGCCACAACAATGATGCCATCATCAACCTTCATTGCATATAGTGAGTGATCTGCATCACACATAGAAAACCCAATGTTGGTTAAGTAATCAACAATCCTTGCATGCCATGCACAAGGGGCTTACTTCAGCCCATATAAAGCCTTTTGCAACCTGCAAACATAGTCTAGATGCTTTGAATCTTCATATCCTTGTGGCTGGTCCATGTATACTTCTTCTTGTAACTCACCATGTAGGAAAGCATTCTTCACATCCATCTCATGCAAAGTCCATCCTTTTGTTGTAGCTAATGCAACAAGTGTTCTGATAGTATACATTTTAGCTACAAGGTTGAATGTTTCCTCATAATCAATGCCATATGTATGTGCATATCCTTTAGCTACAGGGTTGAATGTTTCCTCATAATCAATGCCATATGTATGTGCTTTATACCTACTTATGCTACCATCAACA
Source organism: Ceratopteris richardii (assembly GCA_020310875.1). NCBI lineage: Eukaryota > Viridiplantae > Streptophyta > Polypodiopsida > Polypodiales > Pteridaceae > Ceratopteris > Ceratopteris richardii. Next base: position 4,102,708 of record CM035439.1, on the reverse strand, counting down.
TTATGCTTTACCTTGTAAACCCATTTGCAACCTATGGGTTTCTTTCCTTGCGGCAAAAGAACCAGTTTCCATGTATCATTTCCATAAAGTGCATCCATCTCCTCATCCATAGTTTTTTCCCAGTCTCCAATTCCAATTGCATCTTCAAAGCAAGAAGGTTCAACATCTTGGATTACCTTTGTCATGTAAGCACAATGACGAGCCATATAACTGTCATACGTCAATCGTTGCACTGAGTTTCACATCCTCCCAGATCTTCTTGGTCCTGGGTCACTTCTCCTTGTATCATCTGCCTGTGCCCTTCTTACTCCTGGAGTCTTCATAGAAGGCAATCCAAGTTCCTCATCAAGACTCTTTTTTGAACCGCTTGAATCTCCATCAATGTCTTCAAAACCTGCACATGTTTTACTACCAGCATAAAGCTTTTCTTTGCCTTTCTTAGATGTATTTGATGAATTTGCTGGACAGAAATTTCCATGCAATCTTCCACTCCATGGATTTGAGTTGGAACTATTGCTTGGTGATGCATCTGGTCCACTCAAAACTTGAGATTCTGCACTTGATTTTTCAGCATTTTCTTTGTTATTTGGTTCAAGATTCAGTCCTTCTTTGGCATCTGCATAGAAGCTTGACATTTCATCAAATGCCACATCTCTACTCACCTTTACCTATTGTGTGAGTGGGTTATAACATTTATATCCCTTTTGCTCAAGGGAGTATCCAATGAAGACACAATTTTCTGCTTCTGGATCAAGCTTTGTCCTCAATTCATCTGGTACATGTGCATATGCAATACAACAAAAAACTTTCAGATGTGATAAGATTGGCTTTTTACTTGTAAACTTCTCTTCAGGTGTAACTTGATGTACAACAAGAGTCCGAGTTCTGTTCATGATGTATACAATAGTATGCACAACTTTTGCCCAATAACAATGAGGCATATTGTTGGAACTGAAGGACTCACAAGGCAAGGAAGCGTACGAAGGGAGTCAGAGAGAAGAGAAAGCACAAGCAGACAGAGCAGTCAACGACGATCTGGCAAGTAGGCCAATATTTTTTTTAGGACACTAATGCATATCAGAGAGGTGGACACACAAGGAGAAGGAGCAAGTATGGAGCTCCAGGAAATGTATGTCCAAATGTTAGTAGAATCCCTACAAAAATAGTGATTTTCATCACTAACAATGATAAATATCATTTCCCTATTTTTGTAGCTCCATTTTGTGCAAGCTAAGGATTCCTTGAGCTTGAGGAGCTTTAGGAGTACCTACCTGTTAGTTTTCACATTTTTTAGACTTCGTTTGGACCTCCGAATAGGGTAGAGAACCTAATTTTTAACTAGGCCGGACACTAGGTCTGAACATGGCCAAAACCTAGTCAAAAACTATAAAAAGAGCTAGAAGGCTCATTTTTGAGGTTAGATTGTAACAGAAATGAACTTGTAAGAGCTTTTTGAAAGTAATCTAAGAATTCGATTGCTTCTCACTCTTTGTCTTGCCGTGTGTGCGCGTGTGTGTGTATGTGTGTGCATGTTTGTGTGCTTCTCACTCACGCACTTGTGCCTCCACTTGCTCGAGGTCTTCATACCATCCTCTCGTCTTCCCGGATTGACATTAAAGGAGGTGCTACTCATCACTGAGCTACACCAAATTTTGGCGCCGTTGCCGGGGAACGAGCTTTGAGGACGAGCGTGGCCCAGTCGATCGCGATTGACAGCCAATTTCGGCCAATTTTTTAGGGTTTTTTAATTTGAAGATTTTGGCTAATTTTGGACATGGATCATGGACTCTAGCACACATAAGGAGGCTATAGGCAAATAACCCGAGGAAAACCTGTTGCCCTGTTGGACTGTTTGAACCCTGTTTTAATCTCTGAAGCCTGAACTGACATAACTTCCTCATACGAAATCCATTTGCTGTGATTCTTGTTTTGTTGGAAAGCTCGTGAGGATAGGGTATTTTGAAGTTGACCATACCCCGAGGTAGGAAAACTGAGGGAACCTTGGGATTGTTTTCCATAAAGGCAAAGGATAATTTGGTATGTGAGTTACATGCATGAAAGTGGTCTATTGTGTCATTTGAATCTAAGTCTTGAGCTAACCGTGGGACTTTTACAGGTCCAGTAAGAGCACTTGAGGGCATTCTAAGCAAGAGTAAGTGCAAGCTTGGGAACACACATTCCAGGCACACTAGGGCAACAACACAAGGAAAGAAACTCAAGGTTGGAAAATCCTCAACTCCCTTTGTCAATTCCTAGCTTAGGCTAAGAACGACTAGTGCTAGGAGTAAGTCAGGGCAACGATAGGCATCAATCAAGTTGAAGACTACCTATGCACTCAAGTTCAAGATTAAACATAATCTCTTCGTGGTGTGATAACCTTAAAGGAAAGAATCTAACGTGGAACGATCAACTTACAGTGCGAAGATTAACTCAAATATTCCTGACGACGTGATTTCTGACTAGAGCATAAACACAATAATCAACTAAAAAAGAATCAAGTGACTGATACAAAAGAACTCAACAATGAGGTTGTACTTGGGCAAATTTGGGCTATTCAATTAGGCTTATGAACCTTAGATCAGGGCGACATCTAGGGAGAGATAGACAAAGTCTTAGGTCTTCAGAGGCTAGTGTCAACCACACTGCTAGGTCTTGGGCCCAACAGTTGAGCCACCACTCATACTACCCTAGCTCTGAGACCAGTGAATCAGAGATGTCTCAAGGCATGGACCAACCTACGGGAAGTTCAGGAGTGCCATACTTGCACAGGGTAGAAGGCCCTTACAAAACGCAATTGGAATATCTTAGGACCAACCGATTAGGTGCTAGCATCTATGAGGACGGCCTAGGAAGATCTGTAGTACAGATTAAGAATCCTGACCAATCTATTGGACTAGAGCGCCCAGCTGTCAAGTTCGAAAATGGAGCGTACTTAGACAAGGAAGGGACAATATATGTAGTCACCAGTCATCCAGATAGGACTGATGAATTTGGGAATGTCTGAGACGGACATAGATGACCTAGAACAAGGAAACATGGGTGCAGAGCCCAGGACCCCTCGAGGGAAATCTGTTCTTACTAGAATCCTCAATCCCGAGTGGGTTCCCCAAGACAACAAGAGTATAGATCTGCTTCTGAACCAAGAGATTGATGAAGCCTTTTGGAGGTATAAATCTGATCGGTCAAATGACATAGGAACAATCATGATCTATGAGTTCAAAGATCCTGATAGCCCAGGCAGAGTGACCTACTTAGATCACGCTTCAGAGAGGATCTTTGTGGTTACAGAAAATGATAGGCATGCTTACACTTGGAAAGGTGAATTCATTTTCCCCCAACCAAGATCGAACGTGTCCTATGGCCACTCGGGAGCTGGAACGTCCCATGCTCATGGAGCTCAAAGAGACAGACATAGAGATAGACCTGAGGTAAGCTTTGCCAACCTAGGGGGCAGAGAAAGAACGAGGACGGAAACAAATAGAGTAGAACCTGAGGTACTTAGAGCTCCCAAGAATCAAAGAAATGCGGATGAGTTCCCTCTACCACGACCTAGAGAGCACACAAGGACTCTGAGACTGACTCAGCTAGTTAAGTCCATGAAGAACTACTTCGATGGCACTGGAGATCCACACGATCATGTGGCTGAGTTTAGGCAAGTCTTGAGAGCTGAACAAGTGGAAGATCTGTTCACGCAATACAATGCCTTTGGTCTAACCCTTAGGAACACTGCCCTGACATGGTTTCAGCCACTAAACGAGAGGCAGTTCAGGAGTATAGACCAACTCCTAGAGGCTTTCATTATTGAATTCTCTAAGAGTGGCATAAGACATAATACCTCCTCGCTGATTCACAGCTTCAAGCAAACCCCTCAAGAAACCGTGAGACTTGCAGGAAGAAGATTTAGGCAATACTTAGAAAGATGCCCTGTTTCGGAGCTACCCACACCAGCTAAGCAAGTGGCTTTATTCTTGGATGGATTGCTAAGTACCAAATTGAGATCTTATGTGTACTTGAAGGACCCTAGGACCATAGAAGAGTGTGTACGCATGTGCATTGAAATCGAGGATAACCTAGGGGAGGAGTTAGAGCTTTCCAAAATATACAAAGATTTAGATAGTGCCTCTAGCCTCTCTTCCACGCAATCCATATCAATTGAGGAACTCGCTGAGAAAGTGGCACAAAAACTAGGTGTCTCTAGCAAACAAATCCCAAGGTTTGCCCCTGTGAAAAGATGCTATACTTGTGGTGGCGACCACATGGCGAATGTATGTCCCATTATGGCTCAACCCCAAGTAAATCCTAGTAGCCAGTACTGCACCATAGAACGGAGATACACAAATCACACAGCACAAGACTGCCCATACAACAAGCAGGCAGTTAGGCAAACCTACCCTCAGACATACCCTCAACAAGGAAGATATCAGAACCAATATCCACCACAGCAGTATGCTAGGCCTCAACAAACCTACCAACCACAATATCAGGCCCAACTGAGACCCCAGCCAGTGCTAGCACAACAACCACCTGTTCCAGCTAATGTGATTCCGGTAAAGTATGCTGCTGTAGAAGAAAACCTGAATAGAGCTATAGTCCCAGTAACACCATTAATCTCAGAAAGTGATCCCAGTGACCATAGCTTTGATTCGACGCATATTGAGAGCCCCCAGGCCTACTACATGCAATCTCCGGAACATGGTGAGTCCTATTACAATGAAGAGCCAAATGAACCTAGTTGGGAGTCAGATTACACAAACGTCATGTATGCAAACCCCAACCCTAGACCTCAACCTAGGCAAGTAAGACCCCCATTCCCTAGAGGACCATGCTACAAATGTCAGGGAGATCACCTCATTCGTGACTGCCCCATGCCCGCACCTACCCAAACCCAATCAGTGACGATCCAGGGCTTTTGCCAAGAGTGTGGAAAGGAGCATCTCTTACGAGATTGCCGTAAGAATCCTAATAATATGCCAAAAATCACTCCTATTAACGTTATTGGGTTAGTGGTAGATTCCACAAGGAGTGTGACTTCCACTGCACCAGTACAAGTAATCACTAGAGCCCAAGCCATGCAACAGAACCAAAGTGTAGGCCAAGAAAAGAGCCCAGATGTTAGTGAAACGGAGAGCATGACAAAGAAGAGTACTAGAGCTTGGAGAGATAGTCGTGAAAGAATGAAAAGGCAATGGGCAAAAAAGATGAGTGAACTCGAGGAAAGCCTCAGAGAAACAAAGGCCAGGATAACTGAACTCACATCTCAAACTCCCTCTCACACTACCCCACCTCCACCATTCCCAACTCCATCCGACCCGCCACCTTCCAACCCGCCTCACCTAATTCCACCACCCCCTAGAGTAGGATCAGTCCTAGCAGATCCCACTCCCGAGGACCTTAACATGATGCTCAAAGCATATCAGGCCAGAATCCAAGAAGGGCCAAACGTAACTGATCATGAAAAGTGTTACCCTAGAGCAGAACTAGAGCTAGAACGAACCAAAATTTGTGCTAAGATGGTGGAATTGGCTCAGACCATGTTTGAGGCCAGTCGCCTATTTAACATCTCTAGTTCAGCGAAGACACAGTTGCACTTTGATGGACTATTAGAAAGAATAGAGAAGCTGATTGCACAATCAGAAAAGGAACCCGCCTCTCAACATAAGGACAAGGCAAGTGAAGGAGCAGGTCTTCCTACCCAGGAAGCCTATGTGCCTAACTCTACGGAACCAGACACATCATCTTCTATGAATCGGTTCACACCAGAATTCCTACGAGAGATTCAAGAAGACAAATGGGCAAAAGAAAGTGAAGCCCCTCCTCCCATTGAACTTGTGGATGATGCACACGACCAATTCCCACAAGACATCCCATCCATTTATGAGGAGCAGGAGAGCACCCAGTTTCAGGAAAGATTAGATTTTGATTCTAACTCCCTACAAGAATTACCCCACTTCACAGGCCCATGGGAAGCCAAGTCTACTTGTATGAGAGCACCCACAATGATGGTACGAAATGAGGACTCGATCATACCTAGGAACACAGAGGTAGTGAAAAACACTAAAGTACAATGCAACCTCACCTTAGAAGAACTACTCAAAGTAAGGCCAGAGCTATGGAAACATGTAGCCAAACAAGTACAAGAGATAGCAAAACCTCGTTCCCAGGTAGGATCCCAGAGAACAGTGCCAGAAATACCATTGGACAAGATAGGAGACATGAGTGAGGGCAAAGAGGGAAACACATATCTTCCTATCACCCATCAAAGATACACCACCAAGGCCATTTTAGACTCCGACGCAGGGGTTGCAATTGCTACTACTTCCCTATGGAAGCGTTGGGGCAAGCCAGCACTCACGCCCACGAGGATGAAATTGCAAATGGCCGATGGTCACATAGAGAGACCCCTAGGGTTGTTAGAAGGAATAACTCTCACCACGTGTGGTGTCGAGTTCGAGCATACATTTGCTATATGTGATTTTAGCAAAAATCATGCCTATGAAATGATCTTGGGAAGACCATTTATGCGACAGTTGCAAGTGGTACAGGACTGGGGAACCAATTCTTTGTACCTGCAACACTTAGGTGTTACGACCAAAGTGAATCTCAAAGATTACTCTCATAGAGATGTCCCTCCTATCCAATGGAATCCCATCCATAGAGCCAAAGATGATACGGAATTTGTGCATTCCATAGGATCAGGATCCTCATGGATGCATGAAGACACCCACCTATGGATGTGCAAAGTGGCAGTAGAAGAGGAGAAAAGAGAAAAGGCCAGAGAAATAGGTGCAAACGAAACACATAGACCCATTCAAGACCCAGCCTATGCACCTGTAGTATTTCCTGATGAAGAATTTGAACCCCATGGCTGGGCAGAAATCTTAGCAACAATGGATGTAGCCATCAATGAAGAACAATGGACACCCCACTGTGATGAGGATGGCTATGACATTTCAGTCTTCTCCATAGAGCCAATCATGGGAGAGGCAGTGTTAGAAGAGTGTGAACCTAGCCCTGATGCATTTGAGGATGCAAGTGACTCCGATCTAGAGTCAATCATTATGGACCCACTTTTTGCATCAGATGAAGAATACTTCTATGAAGTAGAATTTCAACCCCAGAGGCACGGAGAGCGTACAAATGATGTAAGGCTAGCCACGCATGTAACTCCTAAGGAAGAAGGAAAGAAAAGAAAGAAGAGAGAAGTCACACAAGCAGAGGAAGAATCTTTGTTTGAGGTCCCGGAAAATTTTAAGAAGTATGAGATAGATGACAGGAGAGTCATGATCAGAATGCCTAAACGAGAGGCGCAATCAGGGGAGGCCTATGATAACAAAGAGACCACCAAGAAAATAGTAGTAGCCCTAGAAGAAGGAGAAGAGAGATGCACATACATAGGCCATGACCTGACAGAAGAGGAAGAACAAGAGCTAATAGCCTTGCTAAGAGAATATAGAGATGTATTCGCTTGGAGTTACAAGGATTTGAAAGGTGTTGACCCAGATATATGCTCACACACAATTCCCATGGCCTTAGACGCCAAACCCTCTAAGCAAAAGCCATACACATACAATGAAAACTATGCGGCCAAGATCAAGGAAGAGATAGATAGACTGGTTGAAGCTGGATTCATCTATGAAATTGAGCACACTGAGTGGGTATCCCCCATTGTAGTGGTGCCCAAGAAAAACGGGAAGTTGCGTGTGTGCATTAACTTGAAGAAGGTTAATGCAGCCACAATTCGAGATAACTATCCGCTTCCTATCACAGAACATCTCTTAGAAAGAGTAGCAGGCAAGGAAGTGTACAGCTTCCTTGATGGATTTTCGGGCTACAATCAAGTAGCCATAGCTCCAGAAGATCAGCACAAGACGGCTTTTGCCACTGAATGGGGCATTTTTGCCTTTAGAGTAATGCCATTTGGGCTTACCAATGCACCAGCTACCTTCCAGAGGCTGATGTGCCATGTGTTTAAAGAGTTCCTGAGGAAGAACTTAGAAGTCTATGTTGATGATCTTTGTGCTCATTCCAACATAAGGCACACCCATATTCCCGAACTCAGACAAATCTTTGACAAATGTAGAGAATATCAAGTCTGCCTGAACCCAGAAAAGTGTGTCTTTATGGTCAGGCAAGGCAAGATTCTAGGACACATAGTGTCAAAGAATGGCATATCCACTGATGAAGAGAAAGTGAGAGCCATAGCAGAGTTACCTAGGCCAAAGAAGGTCAAGGAAGTACAGGCCTTCATGGGGCATTGTGGTTACTACCGCCGGTTCATTCACATGTATGCCATCATAGCAAAGCCTCTGTATGGACTTTTGACTAACTTTGAGTGGACTGATGAATGTGAGAATTCCTTCAATGAGCTTAAACGAAGATTATGTTCAGCACCAATCTTGACCACACCAGATTGGAATAAGCCATTCCATGTCCACGTGGATGCATCCAATTATGCTATTGGGTGTGTACTCGTGCAACCTACAGGTGAAGGTAATATGGATCTTCCAATTGCCTATGCTAGTAGACAGTTGAATGCAGCTGAACGAAATTATACCACTATGGAGAGAGAAGGATTAGGCATGGTATATGCAGTTAAAAAGTTTAGACACTATTTGCTTGCAAATAAGTTTAAATTTTTTACTAACCATCAGGCATTGTTGTACTTGGTAAACAAACCATGCAATACAGGTAGATTAGTACGATGGTTTCTCTTACTAATGGAATACGACTTTGAGGTAGTGGTAAGGAAAGGGAAGACTCACTTGAGAGCAGATCATCTCTCTAGGCTCACATCTGGAGAAGCCCCACAAGGAGTGTCAGATGACCTTCCTGATGCTTACTTGTTTAATTTGGAAGTGGTGCCGCAGTGGGCTAAGTCATTAGTGCCAGTATTGACATACGGGCCTAACCACCCAGTAGTAAACACACAGGATAGAGAGGTAGTAAAAGCTCAAAAGTATCACATCATGGCAGGTATTATGTACAAGCACACAGATCAAGAGATCTTGGCTTGTTGTGTGGAAGAGGATGAGTACGCTAAATGGTTGCAATTCGCACATGTAGGTGCATTAGAGCAACACTACTCAAAACAACGAACCCTACAGACACTAAGGAGACTCGGAGTGCATTGGCCGACTATGGAGGCTGATGTCCAAAAGTTGTGCAAGGAATGCCCAATCTGTTGCACTAAACCACCTGTGGAACATGCCACTCTTTATCAAGTGTCCATAGTGCCAGATTGGAGTGAACCACTAGTATCCTTCCTGAGGACGAAAACATTCCCTCCAGACATGACTCTGGCTAGGAAAAGGAGTTTAGAGCAAGAAGCCTAGGATTACTCACTCATTGGTGATAATCTATACAAACGTGGTAAAGATGGTTACCTGAGACTATGTGTCCATGAAAGTGAATATCTCAAGATCTTAGAAACTGCTCACCAAGGTGTAGCAGGAGGACACTTTGGACCAGATCGGGTGATCAAGGCAATACTATTTGTGGGCTTCTGGTGGCCGACCCTTCACATGGATGCACATACCTATGTGAAACGGTGTGATGTCTGTCAGCGAACTCAGTATCCTATACGCAAAGATGAGATGCCACTGAAACCTATGATGGGTGGACGTGCATTCTCTAAGTGGGGAATAGACTTTGTAGGTCCTATTAATCCCCCAGCTAAGGGTTCCCATGTAGAATATATCATTGTTGCGACAGACTATCTAACAAAGTGGGTAGAGGTAAAAGCCACAACGAAGAACGATGCTCAAACAACTGCTAAATTCTTGTTTGAGAATGTATTCACAAGATACGGGTTACCTATAGAGCTAGTTAGTGATAGAGGCACTCACTTCTTGAATGAAGTTATTGAAAATCTGCTCCAAGAGTTCTTGGTAGTACATAAAAAGTCTGCCCCCTACCACCCTCAAGCAAATGGCCAAGCTGAGAGCACCAACAAGATTCTGTGCAATGTGTTGACCAAATTAGTGAATAATAAACGCTCTGATTGGGACAAACAACTACACCATGCTGTTTGGGCATACCGAGTCGCCTACAAAATGGTACTCCAAGCCACCCCCTTTCAGATGGTATTTGGTCAAAACGCAGTGCTATCGTTGGACTTCTTAATACCTACATTGAAAGTAGCACAAGAGCATGAATGGACAGGTCATGAACTCTCCTCTAGACTTTTTGACCTTGAACGTTTAGGGGAAACAAGACTGAGGGTGGCTGCAGGGATATATGCAGCTAAGAAACGACAGAAGGCATACTTTGATGCCCACGTTAAGGATAAAGGTTTGAAGGCAGGCGACCTAGTACTAGTCTACACTTTGAAACAACACGCGAGAAAACTAGAGAAAAGAGGCTACGGACCTATGATCATAAATAGGATCTCCACAAGTGGAGCAGTACAACTAGCCACTTTAGAGGGTGATGTTCTCCCGAGCTACATTAGCGGATGCAGAGTCAAGTTATATCAGGAACCTCTCACAGAGGAAATGCTAAGTCGACTCAATATTGCTAAGAAATGCAAAGAAGAAGAAAAGCAAATTCGAGAAGAAGCTGAAGCAGAAGCTTTAGAGCGCATATGGAGAATGAAATTAAGAAGACAAGGCAGAGAGCAACCTAGGCTAGGTGCATATGCAGACCAAGGATATCACGTGGCTATGTGTGAAGTTTCAGGTGTCAGCTCTCATAGGATAATTGATCGACGTCCTTTTATAACCGTAGAGATAGGACAAGGAAAGGGTGCAAGGATTGTAAGAGCCTTGATTGACTCAGGTGCAACCACTAGTGCTGTTAAATTGTCTTACTGTCAAGAGTTGAAGTTAACTGTCAATCCTATTGAAGCATATCTCATAGGATTGGGAGGTGTGGAAACCCCTTGCATGGGCGAGGTGGAACTTCCCCTCTATATTCAAGACGAAGCAATGACAGTCAAAGTACTAGTGTGTCAAGATGAGGACCTCACTAAGCCTCTTGTCTTGGGTCACGAATGGATCTATGATCATGCAATCAACCTAAACCTAAGAAGTGGACTTCTTCAGGTATGGGTAAATCATAGTCGAATTACAGTTGAATTGGAAAATGAGGCACTCAAGGAACTAGGTAAGGCACGAACTCCTGGTCCTTCCAGGGGTGCACATGAAGTTGACCATGCTATTCTTGTCCAAAACAATGTGATGCAGAAAGACGACTGTCTCAACAACGGAGTCAAGGATAAGAAGGCACTCCCTTTTGTTCCAAAGGCCAGAGGGATGCAGCAACCAAAGGCAGATCGAATACAGAAGAAGCAGAACACTACCTATACTGGGGGCCAAAAAAAGGAGCAAAGCAGATTTTTTCAGCCGATGAAACAAGTATGGAGGCGAAAAGGCGAACACCCTGTTCCGACCAGGCCAACACCACGGCCAAAACCTCTTATTAGTAATAAAAAACACGACACTAATAAGAAGTCCTTCATACATTCTTCTGCAAAAGTGAAGTCTATTTGGGTACCCAAGAAGTCAATGAAGGCCAGCCCACAATCACGACAAATCTGGGTGCCTAAGGCTTGCTTGCGGGCTCAAATAGCTACACCAAGGCCAAACCCTGTACAACATGTTTCACTCACTTGAACATCTGAGGCCCACTCTTACACATCACACACGAACACGTATTCTTCCATGAGCACAAGTAGAATCACTTGTAAATGGGTCCCTAAAAGCCCCATTTTTCAAGTAAATACCCCTATCACACTCTCCAGAGTCTCCACAAAGTCAAGATCAAAACCTATCCATTGCATTTGGCAACCTAAAACTTGTAATAAACCCCCGGACCCCAGTTGTAAATCCATGTCCACCTACGAACTACGTCACTCTCACACTACATCATTCCGCTTAGTTCTTAGGTCTACCCAATTCCTAACTACACACACAAGCACCGAGCACTTACTGACCCCCTAACCTCTCCCGAACCTCATGTTAATGTTGTAACGGGGACACAGTGTCATTTTTTGTGTCCATTGCAATGTTAACATTTATTCATATATTCTCACAGAACCGGTTGCGAATTTTTCAACATGGCTGAGGCGGCAGGAACTAGCTCTCAAACAGAAACGTGCTATCAGATGATGGGGTGGATCAACATTTCATTGACACCCTCAAATTAGTGTCAGAATCTTTGGGAGTTCTGGAAGCTGTCCACACAGCAGTCCGCCAGTCCGTGAGGTATGACAAACGTAGAGTTGACACATTACCACGCGCAGGTAAGACTATCAGGATACCCATCACAGAACAAGAAGTACCCATTGAAACCACAGCTACCCCCACCACCACCATTGACCTCTCTGCTGAAACCTTCGTTCAGACATCACCCATCTCACCCCAGCATCCCCCATCACCACCTTCTCCACCCCCACCACCACCTCCCACCATGGAAGAAACGACAGTCATCACCTCTACCTTCACTTATAACCCACCCTCAGTCACATCATTTTCCTTTCGAGAACCCACCTCACAAGACACCCTCTTCTCTTTCGTCACCAATCCCTTGTACACTTCAACCCTTCTACCCTCCGAACCCATAATTGGCCATCCCATAATTCCAAGTGTGGTTGGAAACCCGGCACCCACTGAAGGCACCCTGTGTTTCCCAGCCTATCCCCCAATACGGGTACCTCCATTCCATGACCCTCACTTCCCATCTGGACCCTACGCCTCTTTCAACCTAACCTCACCACCCCAATACCCGTCCTTTGTGGAGCAGTTCATCCGCTCTCCAATGTTTCAGAGGCACATTTCCCCGATGTTCGCAACGACATCAATTTACACGAACACCACACTCACTTCACCTACCATACCCACCTACATGGTAGCCCCTGTACACACCACTCTATCTGACCCAATGGATATTTCACCCACCACAGCACCTCTCCCCACAATTCCACCCTCTTCCCCTCCACTACCCCCCACCTCACCACTCACCACATCATTGGCACACACAGCATTCACTACCCCCCTCCCCAATCCCACCTCCCTTGCATTTCAAACTTTTCCCCTTGCATCTCATAATGTAAATAGCACGTTCAATACATTACTTCAGTGTGCACATCAACTACAACAAGAATACCATCAATTGGAAGAACGCACTACGGCCCTCCAGGCAGAATCTCAGCGTCTGCAAGCTAGAGTCACCACTCTTGAAGCTGATTACCAAACGCTCCTAACCGAGCATACCACCTTACAGCAAGCTCACTCCGAATTGGAATTAAAGACATCGACAGTAGATGATCAAGCAGTCAAGGAACTAGAAACAGTGCTCCAAGCGCAAATGATATCTAATGCTACACTCAGACGCAACCTTGGGCTATTAAGGAAGCATATGGCAGCAGCACTAGAAGAGAACAAGAGGCTTCAACAACAAAACCAAGACAACTTTGAAGCGGCTATGGAAGGAACTGCAGGAGCAACCATTAGCCCTACCAAGTATAGAGCAGTCCCATCGGAAGACATTCGCATCTTACTTGAGGAGCATGCAAATTTCTTGGAGTCATATGAAAAGTTAGAGACTGAATGTGCAGACCTAAAGAAACAGATAGCCAGTGCCCCCACAGCTCAACAGGAGCCGGTAATCTTGCAACACTCTATAGAAGAAGTAGAGACCCTCCGAAAACAGGTGGCAGAACTCCAAGCACGCCTCTTACCATATGAAAGGCCACCCTTGCCCACTGAAGAACCAGAACCTGAAACAGTAGTGGAAATCCCCGTCGATGACAGCTATGAAGAGTCGTACGAGCCAATGCCAACACCCGATGGTCAGACTACAGAGGAAGGACAGGACACTTTAGAATTCAAGTTCCAGATTGGGTCAAAAGGGTGGAGAAAGTGGGTAAGACACATGATGATGGCATTGCCGTGCAAATGCAATCTCTCACAAATCTGGAAGAAACTGTCCTTCGGTCTTCTTACTTTCAGAACCAAGGGTTAATCACAACATCAGAGTCGCAATACATGCCTTATTTTGTCTTGCTACCATGATTATAATGCAGAAGTCAAAAGACATACAAGGAAGGAGCCCACATTTGCCACTCAATTTGAGCCAGAGGACTTACCGACAGATGCGCGTGCTGGCTCGATCTTCCAGCCTAATTGGCGTGCACGTCTACTAACCGATTACCCTGAGATGATGAGCACCTGGGCAACCATGCCATTGTACATCAAGTATAATCCATGTTATTGCCCAATGGTATGCCGCAGATCATGGCAAGCATTTGCGATCAAGGTACGCAACAATAAAGAATGCTCAGCTTGGGTTAACTATCCATATTTTGCTCCACCTCGAGGGACCACAACCGTAGCCTACATGATATCAACAATTCGGCACTGGTCTACACGTCTAAATAATGTACCCGATTTAGCAGCGAAAATGTGTATGAAAATATTCGAGCTCATGACCATTGTCTTCAAAACCTTTTGGAAGATACAAGCTCCATACATCTCTGCCCCTGGATTCTCTCAAGGTAACAAGGATTTAGTCTACGACATGAGCCAGACTCCCTCGGTCACTATAATCTTTGTCTGGCATGCACGAATAAAGTACTTACCCGCATGCTTCAAGCAGACATTTGAGGAAATGTTCTCTACGGGATTCTGGGAATATCATTCAGAAATTTTCATTCCCAGACCCACACATTTGCTACATCTATTCGCAGTAGAACAAGCGATCCATGCAGATCAGTTACGTCTGCCACATCCGGACATTCCAGGACCAATTGATTGGGATCGTATGATGACAGATTTGGCCAGAGGACTACGCATACAAGAACATCAGCTTGCCACTCAGGTTGTGGAATATTACATCCAACACTCCCAGCAACAAGGGTCTGTCAGGGACGACAGACGTGAGAGAGGGGGGGGGTGTTGGAATTGAAGGACTCACAAGGCAAGGAAGCGTACGAAGGGAGTCAGAGAGAAGAGAAAGCACAAGCAGACAGAGCAGTCAACGACGATCTGGCAAGTACGCCAATATTTTTTTCAGGACACTAACGCATATCAGAGAGGTGGACACACAAGGAGAAGGAGCAAGTAGGGAGCTCCAGGAAATGTATGTCCAAATGTTAGTAGAATCCCTACAAAAATAGTGATTTTCATCACTAACAATCATTGTAAATATCATTTCCCTATTTTTGTAGCTCCATTTTGTGCAAGCCAAGGAGTCCTTGAGCTTGAGGAGCTTTAGGAGTACCTACCTGTCAGTTTTCACATTTTTTAGACTTCGTTTGAACCTCCGAATAGGGTAGAGAACCTAATTTTTAACTAGGTCGGACACTAGGTCTGAACATGGCCAAAACCTAGTCAAAAACTATAAAAAGAGCTAGAAGGCTCATTTTTGAGGTTAGATTGTAACTGAAATGAACTTGTAAGAGCTTTTTGAAAGTAATCTAAGAATTCCATTGCTTCTCACTCTTTGTCTTGCCGTGTGTGCGTGTGTGTGTATGTGTGTGCATGTTTGTGTGCTTCTCACTCACGCACTTGTGCCTCCACTTGCTCGAGGTCTTCATACCATCCTCTCGTCTTCCCGGATTGACATTAAAGGAGGTGCTACTCATCACTGAGCTACACATATTCTTCTCAGCCATCAAGGCGCTTGCTATTTCTACAATATGTCTATTTTTGCATTCAACAACACCATTCTCTTGTGGTGTGTACCTGCATGAAAACTGACGCCGAATTCCATGTTTTTTTAGAAAATTGGTGAACTCATTTGACATGTATTCACCTCCTCCATCAGATCTTAATGTCTGAATGTACTTCCCTCTCTGCTTTTCCACCATAACTTTAAAATTCTAGAAGTGAGTGAACACCTCACTCTTCTCTTTCATGAAATATACCCATACTTTGTGTGTATGGTCATCAATGAAAGTAACATAAAACCTGTAATTTCGCATAGATGTGGTCTTTGTTGGACCCCAAACATCTGTATGTACTACTTCTAGTACATTCTCATGAACATGCTTGTCATGTGGAAATGATGCTCTTGATTGTTTACCAAATGGACATGCTGCACATACCTTTTGCATTTCTGCAACTTTGAAATTTGGTAGTCCATGGACAATCTTCTTTGACTGCATCAGTTTCAGCCTTTGCAAATTTGCGTGTCCAATTCGTTTGTGCCAGATCCCTATATCTGCAATAACTCTTGCACCGTTTGCAAACATGGCTAGATTTATTTCAGGAATCTTCACATTTAAGGTGAACATCCTGCCCACTTTGTTTCCTTTGACAACCAATCATCAATCCTTCTTGTACTCCTCTACATATAATCCATCATCATTGAACCTGACTTGTAATCCATGGTCAACCATTTGTCCAACAGACACTAGATTCTTTGTTATATTTGGAACATGCAACACATCAGCAAGATGTTTTACCTTTACATCCTCCATAGATAGTGCTATGTTTCTTGTATGCTCAATAGGATGTAATGTGTCATCACCTGTTTCAACACATCTAGGAACTGCCAATTTTTGTGAAGTACTAAACCATTCCGCATGATTGGTCATGTGACTTGAAGCACATGAATCAACATACTAGACATTATCGTTTGATTCTGAAACACCAACACACATCGTATTCATCATGTGATGGTGAACCATAAACAGCTTCTCAAAATCATCTGCACTTGTGGATGCATAGTTGTTTCGTTGCCTTCTGTTATTTTGATTCTTCAACCTGCAATCACGTACAAAGTGTCTAGGTTTAGCATAATTCCATCATCCTTTACTATCATTACCTGAATCATTTTGGCTCCCCCTGCCTCGAAACTATTCTCTTCCTCCTGCATGTTTCTGATTTGGACCTTGATCTTGGTTATTGTTTCCTCTTCCACGTCCGAAACCTCTACCTCTGTTGCTTCCTCTACCAGAGTAGAATACCTGCTCAGAACTGGGCTTTCCTTGGGAGTTTGAATCCTCACCAAGATTCTTTTCTTCAATAATCAGCATAGATACCAGATCAACAAAATTTGGAATATTTTCCTTGGTCTGTATAGAAGTTCTGAACTGCTTATATGCAACTCCTAAACCACGAAGGCATACTTCCACCTTATCATCATCATCTACATTCACTCCAATAGATGCAAGTGACTCACATATGCTTTTGATTTTCAGGGTATAGTCACTTACTGACATGCTCTTTTTCTCCAAGGTATGTAGCTCGTTCTTGAGTTGCAATTTCCGTGCCTTTGTATTGGTCTCATACAATGTGACCAAACTATTCTATGCCTCTTTCGGAGTCTTGGCATTTTGTATGTGCCCAATCATGCTATCTTATATGCTAACAGATAGCCAATACATTACCTTTCGTGCTCCTTGATTCCATTCCTCATATGCTCTTATCTATTCTGCAGTCTGATTCCTCTCTAGTAACTGTGGAGCATTTCCGTTCTCTCCCTTGATGTACTTTCAGTAGCCTTTTCCCATCAAGAAATTTGTCATTCTGAATCTCCAAGCATGGAAGTTGTTCTTTTCTAGCTTATTGCTCATAAGCTAACTCATTCCATATACATTTTCCATTTCTGCAGCAATACACAACACTGCAAACCACTACAAGCAGCACTTCTGCTTGAACATTGTCGCACTATGACGTGACAATTCGATCTCATAAAAACACAATTTTCGTGTATCAACAGTACTTGGAATCGCTTGAAATTCTGGATCTCGAATATATGAGTGTTGTTGAACACAAGGGAGGTTACAATTTCTGAAACTGACCTCGTTTTTCTATGGTCCACATCTTGCGCACTTGAAACAGAGGTCGAGATGGCTCTGAAACTTCAATCTGACAACAACAAGTGACCCTAAAGGGATAACTCTCCAAAATATTTTGAGGTCTTCTACCTTCATGCTAATTTTCATAGCAAACGGAGGTCGTTTGTGAATCGCGTTTTCTCCACACCTTGCTGCGTACTCTTCATGGTCGCCTTCTCCACGAGCTCTCTACAGCCACGCTGGCTCTGATACCATGTCACGCGGAAGGGGATAAGGAAGAGAGCTCATACACACACACACACACATGCACTCTCAAGGAGAAGCACACACACACAGATTGAGGCAAGGAAGAATGATCATCATCTTCTTCTTCTTTTATTACATAGAAAGGAATGTACAAGAATGACCTAAAAACAAGAATACAAATCCAATATATAAAGATCAGTACATAAGGAAAAACCTAATGTCCGCGAATGAGTGAGCTGGCAAGGACAAAGTGCCATCACTCTTGGTAGATAAATCTAATAAAGCTCAATGAAGTATCCCTGACATATACCGATGTGACCACTATACATGTCAGAGAAACGAAAAACTGGTACATGTCATCCTGGATCATCACATGTTGAGCTTGATATCTCAACATTTTTGATGCAGATTTACATGATGCACTTGTTGATGAGAGAGATGATATTGAGGAGGCAAAAACTATGCCAAAATGGCTGGTGCAGACTTTGCATGATAGCAAATTAGATGCACCTGTATCATATCGTACTCGATCAGGCTATCATAGTGCCTCTTTTGCATCAGATTGCTATGTTATGGCTGCATCTAGTCTCTGTGATGAGAATGAGTCTGTTTCATTTGAGGAAGCACAAAATTCAAAAAATTGGATGGCTGATGTGCAATCTGAATATGATGCTATAATGAAGAATGATACTTGGTCTTTATGTGACTTGCCTCTTGGAAAGAAGGACATTGGCACTAAGTGGGTTTACAGGCTAAAGCATAAGCCTGATGGAACAGTTGACAGGTATAAGGCTAAGCTTGTTGCAAAGGGTTATGTGCAGGAAAGAGGCATTGATTTTGATGAAATCTTTGCTCCTACTTGCCGAATGACTACTATTTGTAGCATCTATGCACTTGTAGCTCATCATGGTTGGAATGTACATCAGTTGGAGATTAGAACAACATTTCTGAATGGTGACTTGCACGAAGAATTGTATGTTTTTCAGCCCCATGGCTTTGTGCAAAAAGGGCATGAAAACCAGGTGTGCAGGTTAAAGAAGGCATTATATGGTTTAAAGAAAGCACCACGTGCTTGGTATGAAAAGATGCATGCCTATCTAACTGCACATGCTTTTGAGAACAATCTAACTGAAAGCACCTTATATGTGAAGCGTGCTAATGACGTACTTCTGATCATTGTGGTGTATGTTGATGACATCCTGCTCACTGGTCCTCATGAGAAGCATATTGCTGATTTCAAGGCTAATTTACATGCCTCATTTGAGATGTCTGATTTGGGGCATTTGCATCATTATTTGGGCATTCCGGTTATGCACGTTGATGGTGTAATGGCTTTGTGTCAAAAAAAATATATTGACATATTATTGCAGTGTTTTGGCCTTGAAAACTGTAAACCTATTGCCACTCCTATGGAGATGTGTTTACGACCGAGCCTTCATGATTCTGGAGATGCCTTTGATGTTGTTTTCTATCAGCACGCTGTTGGATGCTTGATTTACTTATGCATTACTCGGCTAGATATTCAGTTTGTTGTCTCACAAATGAGCAAGTTTATGCATTGCCCAAGAGTCAAGCATTTGCAGGCAATTAAGCACATCTTTCGCTTCTGAGTGTTACTCGGCTACTTGGGTTGTTTTATCCCAAGGTGGGATCACTACCGCTATATTTGCATGCTTTTTCTGACTCTTATTGGGCTAGTTGCTATGACACTGGTGTGTCCACTAGTGGCTTTTGCTTCATGCTTGGTAGCTCATGTATATCTTGGTTGAGCAAGAAGCAACCTACTATGGCCACTTCTAGTTGTGAGGCTAAGTATATGGCACCTTTCACAATGACTATTGAGTGTGTGTGGCTCAGACACCTTATGGCTGATTTGGGTGTTGGTCAGTCTTCTACCACCACCATCATCAGTGACAGTTAGAGTGCATTGGCAGTTGCAAGGACCCCTGTGTTCCATGGTTGCCTTCTTGTCCTACTTGACCTCCTTGGTTCACATTCATCATGTGTTTGGATACACATCTTCATCAAACATAGGATCATCTTCATTTCTTCTTGTTAATCCACTTCTAGATGTACTTGCTTGCATATACTCTTCATCTCCATTCTCCTGCACACTTGACTTTCCTCTCTCACATCTTCAAATTCTTCAGCTGTATGACTTTGATCTGTATACCAACTTTTCTGTTCATCAAATGTAACATCTCTAGAAACAAGAAATTGTTTGGTTAGAGGATTCCACAACCTATAACCCATCTACTTTTCATCATAGCCAATGAATGCGTATTTTTCTGCCTTTAGTTCAATTTTCTGTCTAAGTTGATATGGCACATAAGCATATGCAATTGATCCAAACACTTTACAATGATCTAGTGTTGGTTTCTTACCCCACCAAGCTTCATATGGAGTCATTCCATTTAGAGCTGCACATGGTAATCTTTTCACAAGATATGTAGTTGTATTTGCAGCCTCATCCCAAAGATAATTAGGATAATTCTTCTCCTACAGCATAGCTCTAGCAAACTCAACCAAAGTCCTGTTTCTTCTTTCTGCTACACCATTTTGTTGTGGTGCATACCTGCAGGTTATTTCTCTCTTAATACCTGCATTCCAAAGATAATTATTGAACTCTTGGGAGAAGTATATTTCTCCCCCTCCATAAGACCTCAATCTTAAGCTTTTGACCTATGATTCTCTCTGCATATGCATGAAAATGCTTGAAAGCTCCAAACACTTCTGATCTTTCCTTCAAAACATATAAAGTTGCATGTCAGGGAGAGGTTCTCTATTGGAGAGATCATATTGGAGATATCATTTTGGCATATATGCCCACACAGGAGAACATTGTAGACCTTTTCACAAAGTCTCTACTTAGGGAGAAGTTTGAAGCTTTCCACAAAGTTTGGGCTTACTTCCTTTTGTGGATTGATTCCACATAGCTTGGCACTTCCTTATACATGAGTGTGAGATCCTTGTTCAT
This sequence comes from Ceratopteris richardii, assembly GCA_020310875.1. Lineage (NCBI taxonomy): Eukaryota > Viridiplantae > Streptophyta > Polypodiopsida > Polypodiales > Pteridaceae > Ceratopteris > Ceratopteris richardii. The sequence goes on along the minus strand of CM035439.1, from coordinate 4,081,742 downwards.
TGCATCAATCCTAAGGGGATTTGTTGACATATTTAGGCAGTGATGTGTGTGAACACACTAGGACTATATGGGCACTTTTTTTGCTCTTTACGAGGTTTTTTCCCCCCAGCTTGTATATATGCCTATAAGCTTAACGGTTCACTTATCTTTGTGCATTCTCTTGGTAATACATTCAACATTGTGTTTTGTGCTCCAACCTTCTTTTTCTTCCTTGTGTTGTTCACATGCTTTTGCAGACCAGAAACTCATACACACACACACACACACACATATATATATATATACACATATATATATATATATATATATATATATATATATATATATATATATATATATATATATATATATATATATATATATATATATATATATATATATATATATATATATATATATATATATATGTATATATATATATAGAGAGAGAGAGAGATGCATACATACATGCATACATACATACATAAATACATACATACACACACATAAATATAACAAATAAAAACAATGCATATGGTGCATATCGACATCTCAAGCACCACTTGTGAGAGCAGTTAGTGTTAAATTTTGTCTCTAATGAACTAAGCATGTACTTTTTTTTTCTCTCATTAGACTTACTCCCAAGAAAATGATATAAGTAAAACATAAAATATGTATTTCAATTTATATGTAAAATTTATATTCGCCCCCATTTTAAGTGAGTAAATCATGGAGTCACATAAAGATCTCATTCTTTTTTTAAACTCCAAGCCATGAGTGATGTAAACTATACTCCCATCATCTGCTATGACACAGTGTAACCATATGCTACCTATGCATGTGGTCATAGGTAGGTCTATTGTGATCTCATAAGCTAGAGAGGGTATAAATGTCCTGAAAATAAAAAAATTAAAATCAATAAACACATTTACGTTATCATATCATTAAAAATAATAAATTAGAATAAGAAAACATACCTATGTGTAGACACTCTCCTCCTTTAAATGGGGTGGCAAAGGAACCTTCTAGTCACTGGGTAAGCATCTAGATCGTGAAATCTAATTTCTCATTGAGCATGTCTGCATACTCATGCATGAAAACCCCTAAGGAATGAGGTAGAACTTTCCCTCTAATAAGATTCTTTATGAGAGTAAGTTTTTCTTTTCACTCTCTACTATGATTCATAACATCTGTACATATAAAACAAAATGGATTATATATATATATATATGTGTGTGTGTGTGTGTGTGTCTGTGCATGATGTGTATGTATATGTATGTGTTTGATATATTGTAGCTCAGTGATGAGTAGCACCTCCTTTAATGTCAATCTGGGAAGACGTAAGTATGGTATGATGACCTCGAGCAAGTGGAGGCACAAGTGCATGAGTGAGAAGCACACAAACATGCACACACATACACACACACATGCACACACAATAAGAACAAAGAGAGAGACAATGGAGTTCTTTTAGATTACTTCAAAAGTGCTCATACAATGTCAAATCTATTACAAGCTAACCTCAAAAATGAGCTCTCTAGCTCTATTTATAGTTTTTTAGTAGGTTTTGGCCGTGTCCAGACCTAGTGTCCGGCCTAGTTAAAATTTAGGTTCTAGGTCCTATTTGAAGGCTCAAATGGAGTCTAAAAATTATGAAAACTGGTAGGTAGCTACTTCTAATGCTCCTCAAGCTCAAGGACTCCTTGGCTTGCACAAAATGGAGCTACAAAAATATGAAATGGTATTTACAATGGCTTTTAGTGATGAAAATCACTATTTTTGTAGGGATTTCCTCTAACGATTTGACATACACATCTTCGAGCTCCCTACTTGCTCCTTCTCCTTGTGTGTCTGTTGATGTATGAAACACCAGAAGAAATGAATTAATGTGACACTAGAACACCTCTATGGTCACCATTAACTCATTGCCACTCCAAACTTTGAGAAATGATAGTCTAAAGTGAGAACTTTGCTTCTACAGAAATTCCTAGTCACTAAAATGACATACCTTCAGTATTTTGCTAATTTCTCTTAGCTCAAATATTATTTCTTCATGAAATTTTCGTGGCTGAAACTAGAAGAGTAGGGCTTTCCAACAAGCTATCAGATGCTTGAAACAGATATCTATAACTCAAGTTATGAGCTTCACAAGATCAACCTGTATGACTTCCAAAAGTGGACATTTTGCCTGTTTTAGTAATCCTGGGTGTCTAAAAATAAAAATTCAATGCCTAGCATCGACTTGCAACCAAAAGTTGATGTCGGGCATCGACTTTGAGCTTTTTCAACCACTTTTTCAGCACCAGAATTAGCCCCTTGAACACACACATGGACAAGACCACTTTATGTGGGAAGTCGATGCAAGGCATCGACTTTATGCTGAAACTCGATGCCAGGCATCGAGTTGCTCCACAAACCTCATGTTTTTAAAAGATTCAACAACAGGTAACACACAGAGAATGAAAATAATGACTTATCAGCACAAACTCGATGCCAGGCATCGAGTTGCTTGGAAAACTTGAACTTTTGAATTCATCACACAGTAGGCAAGCATGGAGATGATGGAGAGAGTCTCATACACAGAACTTTACTCAGTTCTTTCTCATAGCTATGAAAAATCAGAAGTTTTACAGATGCTTTCTCACTCAGAGAAGCCCGACTATACTCAGTCGTATAAAATGAACTCCTTCTCTCTACGCGTCAGTTGATACAAACTAACTTATATAGATTTTCTTATTCTCGTGATTTTTTAAAAAACTTCTAGAACTAAAGTGAACTAACTTTACAAATATGATACACTTGTGAATTTGCCCCTTCACATAGGCATGTGGCTTTCTTCCTAAGATTTGACCTTCAAATATATGTCCAATTAGTGATTGTTTCTCCAACAGCTCCCCCTCAATCACTATTTGACATTCTCTGTTTCTTCATATCATCTTCTTTTTCTTTTACTCCTGCCATGCTTTTGAATCTACTAGTCTTCACACCATCCAAGCTCTTTGTCATTATTTCTGCTATTTGATCTTTAGTAGAAATGTACTCCACTTCAATCTCCTTCTCCATTACTTTTTCTCTGAGAAAATGATAATGTATCTCTATGTGCTTTGTTCTTGCATGAAATACTGGATTTGCTGCAAGATAAAGTGAACTCATATTATCTCCATGTATTGTAGGTGTACCTTGATCAATGCCTAAGCTTTTGAACAATGTCTGCATTTATATGACCTCCTTAGCTGCTTCCACAAGTCCTTTGTACTCAGCTTCAGTTGATGATAATGCTACTGTATGTTGTTTCTTTGAACACCAACTTACAAGCTTATCACCAATGTATATCATGTAACCATGAGTTGATCTTCTATCATCCTGATTACCTGCCCAGTCTGAGTCACTGTAGGCTCTCAACTTCAAATATGATGTAAAAGGATAATATAATCCTTCTTTTATAGTTCCTTTGATATATCTGAGAACTCTTTGACGTGCAATCCAATGTGGGTCCTTTGGACAATGCATGAATTGTGACAAGACTCCCACTGCATAACTAAGATCAGGTGTTGTTAGTGTAGCATAAATCAAACTACCCACAAGAGATTGATACTTCTTCATATCTTTGTATTCTGCACCATCATATTTACTGAGCTTGTGATTAACTTCAAGTGGAGTTGGAGCTTCTCTGCAATTTTCCATATCAAACTTCTTCAATAGATTCAGAAGATACCTTTCTTGTGATACATATATGCCATGATCTGTATAAGTGACTTCCATTCCAAGAAAGTATGATAACTTTCCTAGATCACTGATCTTGAATTCTTTTTCAAGTAATCTCTTTACCTCCTTGATTCCTTCATCTGAAGTACCTGTGATTATAATATCATCTACATAAATACAAATGTAGATTGTACCTTCCTCTGTTCTTTTGATAAGTAGACTTGAATCTGCTTTTGAACTTTGATATCCAAGATCATTGAGATACTTCACCAGTCTATAGTTCCATGCTCTTGGAGCTTGCTTTAATCCATATAGTGCTCTTCTCAGCCTGCAAGCAAAATTTGGATACCTGGAATCTATAAACCCTTGAGGTTGTTCCATGTATACCTTATCTTATATGTATCCATTCAAGAATGCATTCTTTATATCCAATTGACTTAGGGCCCATCCCTTTGAAGCTGCAATAGCAATAATTGTCCTTATAGTTGACATCTTAGCTATAGGACTGAATGTCTCATCATAATCTATGCCATAGGTTTGGGCATAGCCTTTCACCACCAGTCTAGCTTTATATCTGGCTATACTTCCATCTGCAAGCTTCTTCACTTTATAAACCCATTTATTTACAATTACTTTCTTACCATTTGGTTTAGGAACAAGTTCCCATGTCTTGTTCTCCTCTAGTGCATTGAACTCTTCCTTCATTGCTTCTTCCCATTTCTTCTTACCTTTTGCTTCATCATAGTTCTGAGGTTCTTCATCATCTTTGACCATGTAAGCATAATTCTTCTGAGTTATGTAAGAAGTATCATAAGAATACCTTTCTGGTTGTCTTCTAGTCCTGCTTGACCTACTTGGTTCACATTCTTCATAACTGTCTGGATACACCTCTTCATCAAATATAGGAGCTTCTTCATTTCTTCTTGTTAAGCCAGTTCTGGATGTACTTGCTTGCACATAGTCTTCATCTCTATTCACCTGCACAATTGATTTTCCTTTCTCACATCTTCTTACCTCTTCTTCAAATTCTTCAATTGTATGACTTTGATCTGCATACCAACTTTTCTGTTCATCAAATGTAACATCTCTAGAAACAAGAAATTGTTTTGATAGAGGATTCCACAACCTGTAACCCATCTGCTTTTCATCATAACCAATGAACACATATTTTTGTGCCTTTGGTTCAAGTTTATGCCTAAGTTGTGATGGCACATAAGCATATGCAATTGATCCAAACACTCTACAATGATCTAGTGTTGGTTTCTTACCCCACCAAGCTTCATATGGAGTCATTCAATTTAGAGCTGCACATGGTAATCTATTCACAAGATATGTAGCTGTATTTACAACCTCAGCCCAAAGATAATTTGGACAATTCTTCTCCTTTAGCATAGCTCTAGCAAACTCAACCAAAGTCCTGTTCCTTCTTTCTGCTACACCATTTTGTTGTGGTGTATACCTGCAGGTTATTTCTCTCTTAATACCTGCATTCCAAAGATAATCATTGAACTCTTGGGAGAAGTATTCTCCCCCTCCATCAGACCTCAGTCTCTTAAGCTTTTGACTTGTGACTCTCTCTGCATATGCATGAAAATGCTTGAAGGCTCCAAACACTTCTGATCTTTCCTTCAAAACATATAATGTTATCCATCTTGTAGCTTTAATTCCTCTTTCATTGAAATGACCTAATCTCTTATGCCATAGATCAAGTTCTGTAATCACTGCTTCACCATGTGTGAGCAAAGCTTGACCAATGTTCCCTTGCACTCTTAAAGTAAAGAGTCTACTTTCTTTCTTACCAGAGACAATCTGATTATATCCATTCTCTGGATCTTCAACAAATACTCCTTCATTTGTAAACCTGACTTGAAAACCTTTTTCAACTATCTATCCCACACTAATCAAGTTTTTAGGTATTGTAGGAACATACAAAACATTGGTTAGCAAATCTGCTCCACTTTTGCATTTCACCTTTCCAATTGAATGTACACTATGTCTTGTATTATCACCTGTTTGAACACTATGGCTAGAAATGCCTTTTTCCATTTCTGACATCAATTCTATGTTTCCTGACAAATGATTAGAACATCTAGAGTCAATGTAAAATACCTTTAGATCTTCTTTATCTGATGTGCTGATTGAATTCATCATCAATGATGTATGACTTTCATTCAATGTGTCATTTGCATAGTTGTAGTAGGTGGTGTTGTAGGATTGATTCTGTCCCCAACTTCTTCCTGGACCTCTACCATAGCCTCCTCTTTGATTTTGTCTACCTCTTTGAAAATTACTTTGATATCTTCCACATCGACCTCTGCTATTGTTGTTTTGATTCTGGTTTGCTCCTTGTTGATTGTGCCAACAATCATGAGCCAAATGATTACTCAATCCACAGATCCATCAAGACTTCTTGTTGTTATTTTGATTTCCTCTTCCTCTTCCGAAACCTCTTGGTCTTCCTCTACTAGTTCCTTTACCTCTTGCATAATAAACTTGAGAAGTTGACTCTTCTTCATCCTTTGCTTTACCTTTATCTCCTTTCTTCTTATTCTTCATGTACATTGCAGAACTTTGTCCTTTGTCTCAATCTCCCTTCAAGTCTTGCTCATATGTGAGCATCAAACCAAGCAACTGGTTCAAATCTGGAACATAATGATTTAATGAAAGTTCTATTGATAAGACAAAAGGTTTCCACCTTTCATCCCCTCTCAAACCTGCAAGTAGTTGAGCAATCAATCTGTGATCTTCAACATCTTCATCTATGGATCCAAGACTATCTGCTAGATCCTTCATCTTAGTGACATAATCACTAATACTTTGACTTGGCTTCCTCTTGAATGTTGTAAACTCTGACCATAGACTTGCTTTCCATGCTTTAGTAGTGCTTTGGAAATGATACTCCAATGCATTCCATATATGTTCATATGATTCCAACCCTATGATGTGTGGTAGCAAATGATCAGAGATTGTATTGTAGATGTAGGCTTTTGCACTTGCATCCTTCTTCTGCCAATGCTTTAAAGCATCAAGTTCTTCTTTCTTTGGTCGGCTTTCATCTTCAAATACTGGCTTCTCTTCTTCACCTGTTACATATACCATGAGATCCTTACTCATAAGTAAGGCTTCCATTCTCATTACCCATGCAGGGTAATTATCTCTGTCCAGTTTGTCAATGGAGATATGATCTGCCATACTCCTTTCCTTCTGCTGCAACCTGTGAGCTTAAAGGATAAAGGATAATACCCTTTGGAGTTATTTGTGTATGAGGATACTTTTGAAGTAACCTTTTGATGCCTTGTGTCTTCAAATGCTTCACCTTTCAAACTTTAATGAAAAACTTTTCAACGCCTTCTGCTCTTTAAGACCTTTCAACTCTGATACCACTTGTTGATGTATGAAACACCACAAGAAATGAATTAATGTGACACTAGAACACCTCTATGGTCACCATTAACTCATTGCCACTCCAAACTTTGAGAAATGATAGTCTAAAGTGAGAACTTTGCTTCTACAGAAATTCCTAGTCACTGAAATGACATACCTTCAATATTTTGCTAATTTCTCTTAGCTCAAATATTATTTCTTCATGAAATTTTAGTGGATGAAACTAGAAGAGTAGAGCTTTCCAAAAAGCTATGATATGCTTGAAAGGGATCTCTAAAACTCAAGTTATGAGCTTCACAAGATCACCCTATATGACTTCCAAAAGTGGAAAGTTTGCCTGTTTTAGTAATCCTGGGTGTCTAAAAATAAAAATTGGATGCCTAGCATCGACTTGCAACCAAAAGTCGATGTCGGACATCGACTTTGAGCTTTTTCAGCCACCTTTTGAGCACCAGAATTAGCCCCTTGAACACACACATGGACAAGACCACTTTTATGTGGGAAGTCGATGCCAGGCATCGACTTTATGCTGAAACTCGATGCCAGGCATCGAGTTGCTCCAAAAACCTCATGTTTTTAAAAGATTCAACAACAGGTAACACACAGAGAATGAAAATAATGACTTATCAGCACAAACTCGATGCCAGGCATCGAGTTGCTTGGAAAACTTGAACTTTTGAATTCATGACACAGTAGGCAAGCATGGAGATGATGGAGAGAGTCTCATACACAGAACTTTACTCAGTTCTTTCTCATAGCTATGAAAACTCATAAGTTTTACAGATGCTTTCTCACTCAGAGAAGCCCGACTATACTCAGTCGTATAAAATGAACTCCTTCTCTCTATGCGTCAGTTGATACACTTGTGAATTTGTCCCTTCACATAGGCATGTGGCTTTCTTCCTAAGATTTGACCTTCAAATATGTGTCCAATTAGTGATTGTTTCTCCAACAGTGTCCACCTCTTGGATATGCTTTAGCTTCATGAAAAATTAATGGCCTATTTGCCAGATCTTCGTTGACTACCTTGTTGGCTTGTGCCTTCTCTCCGCTCTGGCTCCCTTCTTTGACTTCCTTGTCTTGTGAGTCCTTGGGTGCCTTGACTGCTGCCAACACCCCCCCCTCTCTCACGTCTGTCGTCCCTGACAGAACCTTGTCTAGCTGAGCGTTGAACATAGTACTGAACCACATCTGAAGCAAGGTGGTGTTCTTCTAATCGGAGCTCACATGCTAGGTCTCTTAACAATGCATCCCAATCCACTAGTCCTGGGACTTCTGGATATGGCACCCGCAATTGATCTGAGTGGATGGTCCTCTCCACAGCGAATAGCTGGAGGAGATGTGAGGGCTTGGGTAAAAATATTTCTGAGTGATCCAATCCACTAGTCCTGGGACTTCTGGATATGGCACCCGCAATTGATCTGAGTGGATGGTCCTCTCCACAGCGAATAGCTAGAGGAGATGTGAGGGCTTGGGTAAAAATATTTCTGAGTGATATTCCCAAGACCCTGTGACGAACATCTCCTCGAATGTCTGCTTGAAGCATGCTGGGAGGTATTTTATTCTTGCGTGCCAGGCATATACTACCTTTATTGAGGGGTCAGTGCTCATGTCATATACCAGGTCTTGGTTGCCTACAATGAAGCCAACTCCTGAGAAATGGGGGTCTTTGATGTTCTTGAATGTCCTGAATGTGATAGTTCAAAGATTTTCATGCACATTTGTGCCATCACATCAGGTGTGTTGCGTAGTCGAAGGCTCTAGTGACAGATGGTAGAAATCATATAAGCGATGGAGGGAGGGCCTTGGGGAGGTGCTAGATAGACATAATTCAACCACCTTGCGCAACCTTTGACATTCTTGACGGTAATGGCAAACTCCGGCTAGGTTCATCTGCGGAGGACTGGAATGTAACAGGGATTGTATTTGATAAAGAGCGGCATGTTATTCCAGGTACGAACCATTTCGGGATAGTTCTCAAGGAGACAAATCCTCCAGGTGGGTTGGTGAATGGATCCTCTTTTCGCACTCTCAGGGATATGATCGGGCCCAAATTGTGTGGCAAATGTGGGAGCCTTGGCACATTGTTGTTGAATCTCTGCATTGTAATCCGCCAAGAGTACACAATATGGAACATAATGATCGTCGTTGGTGCCTATCCATCTGTGATGAGACATACTTCGGAAATATTCTGATTTTATGATAGTGTCTTCCAACTTGGCCAGTGATTGGATTTGGATTGCCACTCGCTCTTCGTGGGTTTTAGCTGTCTTTTCAAGTGTCTGAAGCCATTCAAGTGCTTCCACTTCCAAGGTGTCCATACCTTCCAGGTTTGCTGACCTCTTGGCATCGGCATAGGAACGTATGGTTCCTCATACGAATCATCCACCTCAATGGGTACCAATTCTTCTGGCTCTGGTTCTATAACTGGAGAGGGTTGTCTTTCATATTCCAGTAACTTCTTCTGCAATTCAGCCACCTGCACCGTTAATGCCTTTACCTCTTCTGAAGTCGAGGTTGATTGTATGACCTACGGTTGTTCTTCCTATTCCCTGATCTGGCGACGTAGTGTGTCTTGTTCCTTTTCTAAATCATCATGGGCTTCTAACAGATCCGCATAGCTTTCCGAAATCGTCTTCATTGTATCTGATGGGACTGCTTTAAACTGCTCCGGGTCGATCTCGTGAGGAGAGCCTTCCATTGCGGCTTCCAGGTTTTCTTGGTTTTGCTTCTGTAGACGCTTGTTTTCTTCCAAGGCGATAGCCATATGTTTTCTGAGTAGAGTCAAATTACGTCGGACTCTTAGATTATTTGTTTGGTAGACTTCAAGTAAAGCGTCGAGTTGTTTTACACCAGGCAACTATGATGGTTGGGGTGTCTCCAGGAGGGTTTGATGAGCTTGCTCGAGTGTGGTGTAGCGCTGATTGAGGTCTGCATTTTCATCTTCTATAGTTGTAAGCCGTCTCTGCAGTTGTTGGTGATTTGTAGTCAGTTGACGATGACGGTCTTCGAGAGCCTGATACTCACTCTGAAGTTGATACACACATTGATGTAACGCCAATAATATACTACTTACATTAAATGATGCAGGGAAAGATGAAGATGCAGGGGGAATGGGAAAGGGGAAGGGAGTCGTGAATGATGTGGAGTCAAGTGGTGATGTAGGTAGAGGGGGTATGGGAGATTGAGGATGCGTAGGGGGAGGGGGTGGTGTCGTGGCAGGTGATGTTTCCATGGTGTCGAATGTGTGTGTGACTGTGTAGATGGGGATAGTGGGTGGGGTGGAAGTGATGTTCGTGAATAGTGTTTTGAAAGTGGGCATGGTAACTCCTCCGAATTGGATGCCGAGAGAGAGAGGAATGCCCATGACACACGTGGTAACGGTGGAAGTGGTGTGGGTAGTGTCATGTGGTGAAGTGAATTGTGTAGTGAGAGGGGGGAGGGTGGTGAGAGTGGTGCCACCTGATGTTCTTCTGTTTGTATAGTGTCTCCTGTTGTCGATACATTCATGTGAAGCTGCTTGTCGGAGCGCATAGGACGGGTAGGTACTCGTTTCTCAAATCAGTGAATATAGGCCATAGCTGCATGAATGGCTTCATCTAGCCCCACCATATCCGCGTGCAAGTTCATGGATTCAATGAACATTTCATCTACACCTTCCTCTGCCAACAGTTGGCTCATGAGCACCTTGCCTAATTTGAGTGACATTTTGTGTTGTTCCTGGACTAGCTTCATAGTTTGATACAATCTTTTTATTTGTGCCGAATATGCTGGGGCACTTGCTAGCTCTGAAATTTCATCATATTCTTGATCATGTTCTTTGTTTGCTTCTTCTTCTTCTTTTGTCTCTTCTTCATCTTCTTCGACTTCTACTACTTCCGGTTGGGTCGGGGCTGAAGTTGTCGTGGTGGGTTGTGATTCCTGGGTTCGCTCTGCTTCCGTTTCGAGATTAGATTCGTAGATCAGCCTAGCAACTTCTTCATCCGTGAGATCATTCAGGGTGTAGCCCTGTGGGAATTCCAAGTCTGATGGAATTGGGGGAAACACCAGATTGGGTCCTTCTACACTTGGTCTGGGTAGGCAAATAGTAAATGGTCGGACACGTCGCGTTTGGGTAGGGGTAACTTCTGGTGTGGTGGTGGCTCCCCTTGCTTGGGCACACGGTAATGGGACTGTCCCTCTCATTTTCTTCGATGGAGGACCCGCTGGTGATAGCCGTCTCTAGAATTCCTGGGCCCTGGACCATACTAGTGCTCTTTGAATAGGCACGTCATATGCTAAGCACCTGTAAATTATTCCTGTCAGAGCACAACACCCATGAAGCACGTTCTTCTGTTTCTTATTCCACCGTTGATGGGCTAGGTGGATCTGATCTATGATCCAGTGTGGTATGTTGATGGTGAGATTCTCTGTCTCCACCAAGTATAAGCTGAACCATATCTTTTTTGGTGGCATAGTGAAGCATTCTTGGGTGGGAAAAGCAAAATGCTGCATGATCGTTCGTAGGTGGAGAGCAATGGTAGGTGCATTGCTACCATGTCCTTTAGTTTATTGAGATCCTTATGCTTCATCGTCCCTGGAACCATGGTTTCTTTCTCAGTGGGAATATGCATACCTTGCATGTTCAATGCTTCCCGTACTAGATTGAGGGTCAGTTTAAATCTCTTGAGTTCGTGGCCTGACAATAGTGACGGTAGCACAAAAGTACTATCACCTCCCTTGGCCCTGCTAGGAGTGATGGTACTGATAAAATAGGAGCAGTGTAGGAAATCTGACTTAGGTAAATGTGCCCTAAAATAGCCATCCAAGCCTACTTTGGTCCATACCAAACGCACTACTTCTGCATTCTGATATTTCTCAAATTTGACAGTGAAGAAATGGTAGCGTCCCCATTTGCCCTTAAACTCAATCTCTGCTTCCCAAAAGTAGGTACCATCACCCAATGGCCCTGCGACATCACTAAACCAATGAGCGTGTTTTCCCACTTGAGAAGTGTGTCCCTGAGGAGTGTCCTGAATATGGAGCACATGCACAACTTGCAGTTCTTGAGGCCTCTCGGTGAGTTGTGGTTCAAGGAGGAGGGTTTCAATGTCCACAATCTGTGCGCTAGACCCTGCTTGGGAACTGGTGCCTCCTGCTTCTGCCATGTTACTGCTTGCTTGCTGGTTCTGTGAGAATATAGAATCATGCGTTAACATTGTAATGGACAAGATAGAACAGTTTTTGTCCCCGTTAAAACATTAACATGAGGTGAGTAATGGGTTAGTGGGTCAGTGAGTGCTCGATGATTGTGTGTGTGGTTAATGAATGAATAGTCCTAAGAGCTAGATGGAAAGATGCAGTGTATGAGTGTTGTAGTTAGCAAGTGGAGATGAATTTATAAATGGGGGTCGGGGGTTTATTACAAGTTTTAGGCTGCCAAACACAGTGGATGGCTTTCGGTTTCGGTTTTGTGGAGACTCTGGAGGGCTTTATGAGTATGTCTGCTTGGAAATGAGGCTTTTTAGGGACCCATTTACAAGTGAGTCTGGTCGTGCTCATGGGCGAATATGTGTTCCTGTGTGTTAAATAAGAGTGGGTATCTGTTGTTCGCGTGAGTGAACCGTGTTGCACATGGTGTGATCTCTCTGGAGCTATTTGAGCCTGCAAGCAGGCCTTAGGCACCCAAATTTATCGTGATTGTGGGCCCGCCTTCATCGACTGCTTGGGTACCCAAATAGACTTCCCTTTCGCAGAAGAATATTTGAACGACCTCTTATTAGTGTCATGTTGTTGGTTACTAATAAGAAGTTTAGCCCGTGTTGTTGGCTTGATCCCAACCGGATGCTCGCCTTTCTGCACCCACACTTCTTTCAATGGCTGAGACATCTGGCTTCGCATATTCTTTTGGCCTCCATCATAGGTTGTACTCTGCTCCTTCTGTGTTTGATCTGCCTTTGGGTGCTGCATCCCTCTGGCCTTTGGAAAAGAAGGGAGGTCCGTTGCGTGCTTGACTTCTTTATTGAGATCATCATTCCCCTGCATCACATAGTTTCGAACAAGAACAGCATGGTTATCTTCATGTGTACTCCTGGAAGGACCAGGAGTGTGTGCCTTGCCTAATTCCTTGAGTGCTTCCTTTTCTAACTCAATTGTAATGCGTTTCTCATTGACCCAAACCTGAAGAAGTCCACTTCTTAGGTTTAAGTTGACTGCATGGTCATAGATCCAGTCTTGACCCAAGACAAGAGGCTCAGTGAGGTCCTCATCTTGACACACTAGTACTTTAACTGTCAGTAAGATGTCTTGAATGTAGAGGGGAAGTTCCACCTTGCCCATGCAAGGGGTTTCCACGCCTCCCAATCCTATGAGATATGCGTCTATAGGATTGACTTTTAATTTAAATTCTTGACAGTAAGAGAGTCTCACCGCACTAGTGGCTGCACCTGAGTCAATCAATGCTCATACAGTTTTTGCACTATTTCCTTGTCCTATCTCTAAGGTCACAAAAGAACGTCGATCGATTATTCTATGGAAACCTATTCCTGAGACTTCACACATTGCCATATGATATCCTGGGTTCGCATAGTCACCTGTCCTGGGCTGATCCCTACCCTGTCTTCTCAACTTCATCCTCCTGATGCGTTCTAAAGCTTCTTCTTGAGCTTCTTCTCGAATTCGCTTTTCTTCCTCTTTGCGTTTCTTAGCAGTGTTGAGTCGATTTAGCATCTCTTCAGTCAGGGATTCCTTATATAACTTGACTCTGCATCCGCTTAAGTAGCTAGGGAGAACATCGCCTTCGAGTGTAGCTAATTGGACTGCTCCACTTGTGGATATCCTATTGATAATCATGGGTCCATAGCCATGCTTTTCTAGCTTTCTTGCATGTTGTTTCAAGGTATATACCAAAACTAAGTCTCCGGCCTTCAATCCTTTATCCTTAACATAGGCATCAAAGTATGCCTTCTATCTTTTCTTAGCTGCATATATTCCCGCTGCCGCTCTTAGTCTTGTTTCACCTAGTCGTTCCAGATCAAAAATCCTCGAAGAGAGTTCATGACCCGTTCACTCATGCTCCTATGCTATCTTCGATGTAGGTATCAAGAAGTCCAATGGTAGCACTGCATTTTGACTGAATACCATCTGAAAGGGTGTGGCTTGGAGTACCGTTTTATAGGCAACTCGGTATGCCCAAACAGCATGGTGTAGCTATTTGTCCCAATCAGAGCGTTTATTATTCACTAATTTGGCGAGCACATTGCATAGAATCTTGTTTGTGCTTTCAGCTTGCCCATTAGCTTGTGGGTGGTAGGGAGCAAACTTCTTGTGTACTACCAAGAATCCTTGGAGAAGATTTTCAATCACCTCATTCAAGAAGTGAGTGCCTCTATCACTAACTAGCTCTTTAGGTAGCCCGTATCTTGTGAATACATTCTCAAATAAGAACTTGGCTGTAGTTTGCGCATCGTTCTTCGTGGTAGCCTTCACTTCTACCCACTTGGTTAGATAATCCGTGGCCACAATAATGTATTCAGCATGTGAACCCTTAGATGGGGGGTTGATAGGACCTACAAAGTCTATTCCCCACTTAGAGAATGCTTGTCCACCCATCATAGGTTTCAAAGGCATCTCATCCTTACGTATAGGATACTGAGTTTGTTGACAGACATCACACCGTTTCACATAGGTATGTGCATCCATGTGAAGGGTCGGCCACCAAAAGCCCGCAAATAGTATTGCCTTGATCACCCGATCTGGTCCAAAATGTCCTCTTGCTACTCCTTGGTGAGCAGTTTCAAAGATCTTGAGATATTCACTCTCATGGACACATAGTCTCAGGTAACCATCTTTACCACGCTTGTATAAATTATCACCAATAAGTGAGTAGTCCAGGGCTTCTTGTTCTAAACTTCTTCTCCTCGCCAAGGTCATATCTTGAGGGAATGTTTTCGTCTTTAGAAAGGCTACTAGTGGTCCACTCCAATCTGGCACTAAAGACACTTGATAAAGAGTAGCATGTTCCACAGGTGGTTTAGTGCAACAAATAGGGCATTCCTTGCACAACTTATGGACATCAGCTTCCATAGTCGGCCAATGTACTCCGAGTCTCCTTAGAGTCTGTAAGGTTTGTTGTCGTGAGTAATGTTGCTCTAATGCACCTACATGTGCCAATTGCAACCATTTTGAGCACTCATCCTCTTCCACACAACAAGCTAGTATACCTTGATTGGTATGCTTGTACATACTCCCTACCATGATGTGGTACTTTTGGGCTTTTACTACCTCTCTATCTTGAGTGTTTATAACTGGGTGGTTAGGCCCGTATGTCAATACTGGCACCAATGGCTTAGCCCACTGTGGCACAACTTCTAGATTAAACAAGTAAGCATCAGGAAGGTCATCCGATACTCCTTGTGGGTTTTCTCCAGATGTGAGCCTAGAGAGATGGTCCGCTCTCAAGTGAGTCTTACCTTTCCTCACCACAACCTCAAAGTCGTATTCCATTAGCAAGAGAAACCATCTCACCAATCGACCTGTATTGCATGGCTTGTTTACCAAGTATAACAATGCTTGATGGTCAGTAAAAAATTTAAACTTATTTGCAAGCAAATAGTGTCTAAACTTCTTAACCGCATATACCATGCCTAAGCCTTCTCTCTCAGTAGTGGTATAATTCCGTTCAGCTGCATTCAATTGTCTACTAGCATAGGCAATGGAAAGATCCATATTACCTTTGCCAGTAGGTTGCGCGAGTACACATCCAATAGCATAATTGGATGCATCCACGTGAACATGAAAGGGCTTACTCCAATCTGGTGTGATCAAGATTGGTGCTGAACACAATCTTCTTTTGAGCTCGTTGAAAGAATTTTCACATTCATCAGTCCACTCAAAGTTAGTCAAAAGTCCATACAGAGGCTTTGCTATTATGGCATACATGTGTATAAAACATCGGTAATAACCGCAATGCCCCATGAAAGCTTGGACTTCCTTGACATTCTTTGGCCTAGGTAGCTCCGCTATAGCTCTCACTTTCTCCTCGTCCGTGGATATGCCATTCTTTGACACTATGTGTCCTAGAATCTTGCCTTGCCTGACCATGAAAACACACTTTTATGGGTTCAAGAAGACTTGATATTCTCTACATTTGTCAAAGATTTGCCTGAGTTCAGGTATATGTGTATGTCTAATGTTGGAATGAGCACAAAGATCATCAACATAGACCTCTAAATTCTTCCTCAAGAACTCTTTGAACACATGACACATCAGCGTCTGGAAGGTAGCAGGTGCATTGGTAAGCCCAAATGGCATTACTCTAAAGGCAAATATGCCCCACTCTATGGCAAAAGCCGTCTTATGTTGGTCCTCAGGAGCAATGGCTACCTAATTATAGCCAGAAAACCCATCAAGGAAGTTGTACACTTCCTTGCCTGCTACTCTTCCTAAGAGATGTTCCGTGATAGGAAGCGGATAGTTATCTCGAATGGTGGCTGCATTAACCTTCTTCAAGTTAATGCACACATGTAGCTTTCCATTCTTCTTGGGCACCACTACAATGGGGGATACGCACTCAGTGTGCTCAATTTTGTAGATGAATCCAGCTTGTACCAGTCTATCTATCTCCTCTTTGATCTTAGTAGCATAGTTATCATTATATGTGTATGGCTTCTGCTTAGACGGTTTGGCATCTGAGGTCATGGGAATCGTGTGTGAGCATATATCTGGGTCAACACCCTTCAAGTCCTTGTAACTCCAAGCGAATACATCTCTGTATTCTCTTAGCAAGGCAATCAACTCTTGCTCTTCTTCTTCCGTCAGGTCATGTCCTATGTACGTGCATCTTTCTTCTCCTTCTTCTATGGCTACGACTACTTTCTTGGTGGTCTCTTTGTTATCATAGGCCTCTCCTGATTGTGCTTCACGTTTGGGCATTCTTATCATGACTCTCCTATCATCTATCTCATACTTTTTAAAATTTGCAGGGACCTCAAACAAAGATTCTTCCTCTTCTGGTGTGACTTCTCTCTTCTTTCTTTTCTTTCCTTCATTCCTAGGGGGTCATTTTTGTGGCTAACCTTACATCATTTGCAAGCTCTCCATGTCTCTGGGGATGAGCTCCTACTTCATAGAAGTATTCTTCATCTGATGCAAAAGGTGAATCGATAATGATTGACTCTAGATCGGAGTCGCTTGCATCCTCAAATGCATCAGGGTTCGGTTCGCACTCTTCTAAAACTGCATCTCCCATGATTGGCTCTATGGAGAAGACTGAAATGTCATAGCCGTCCTCGTCACAGTGGGGTGTCCATTGTTATTCATTGATGGCTACATCCATTGTTGCTAAAATTTCTGCCCAACTATGAGGTTCAAATTCTTCATCAGAGAATACTACAGGTGCATAGGCTGGGTCTTGAATTGATCTATGTGTCTCTTTTGCACCTATCTCTCTGGCTTTGTCTCTCTTCTCTTCTTCTACTGCCACTTTGCACATCCATAAGTGGGTATCTTCATGCATCCATGAGGATCCTGATCATATGGAATGCACAGACTTTGTATCATCTTTGGCTCTATGGATGGGGTTCCATTGGATGGGGGGTACATCCCTATGAGAATAATCTTTGAGATTCACTTTGGTCGTAACACCTAAGTGTTGCAGGTACAAGGAATTGGTTCCCCAATCCTGTACCACCTAGAATTGTCGCATGAATGGTCTTCCCAAAATCATCTCATAGGCATGGTTCTTGCTAAAATCACATATAGCAAATGTGTGCTCAAACTCAACACCACATGTGGTGAGAGTTATTCCTTCTAGCAAGCCTAAAGGCCTCTCTATGTGACCATCAGCCATCTGCAATTTCATTCTCGTTGGCCTGAGTGCAGGCTTGCCCCAACGCTTCCATAGGGAAGTGGTAGCAATTGCAACTCCTGCACTCGAGTCTAGAATTGTCTTAGTTGTGTATCCTTGATGTGTGATAGGAAGATAGGTGTTTCCCTCTTCGCCTTCACTCATATCTCCTATCTTATCTAAAGGAATTTCTGGTACTGTTCTATGAGAACCCACCTGCGAACGGGGTTTAGCTACTTCTGGCACTTGTTTGGCTACATGTTTCCATAGCTCTGGCCTAACCTTGAGTAGCTCTTCTAAAGTGAGATTGCAATGCACTTTGGTGTTCTTTACTACCTCCGTATTTCTAGGTATTACTGATTCTTCATTTCTTACCATGACTGTGGGTGTTCTCATACAAGTGGACTTGGCTTCCCATGGGCCTGTGAAGTGGGGTAGTTCTTGTAAAGAGTTAGACTCAAAGTCTAATCTCTCCTGAGACTATGCACTCTCTTGCTCTCCATAAATGGATGGGATGTCTTGTGGGAATTGGTCATGTGCATCATCCACAAGTTCAATGGGAGGAGGGACTTCGCTTTCTTTAGCCCATTTGTCTTCTTGAATTTCTCGTAGAAATTCTGGTGGGAACCTATTCATAGAAGAAGAGGTGTCTGGTTCAGTGGAATTAGGCACATAAGCTTCCTGGGCAGGAAGGCTTAGCCTTTCACTTGGCTTGTCCTTATGTTGAGAGGCAAGTTCCTTTTCTGATTGTGCAACTAGCCTCTCCAATCTTTCTAGCAGTCCATCAAAGTGCAACTGCGTCTTAGTGGAACTAGAGATGTTAAAGAGGCGATTGGCTTCAAACATGGTTTGGGCCAATTCCACCATCTTAGCACAAATCTTGGTTCTTTCTATCTCTAGGTCAGCTCTAGGGTAGCATTTGTCATGATCCGTCACATTTGGCCCTTGTTGGATTCTGGCCTGATATGCCTTGAGCATCATGTCTATGTCTTCAGGAGTCGGGTCAGCTAGAACTGATCCTACTCTAGGGGGTGGTGGAATGGTGTGAGATGGGTTGAATGATGGTGGATTAGATGGTGATAGGAATGAAGGTGGTGGTGGTATGTGAGAGTTTGTTTGAGAGGTCCTCAACAATTTTGGCTTTTGTTTCCCTTATACTTTCTTCTAACTCGCTCATCTTTTTAGCCCATTGTCTTTTCATTCTCTCTCAGCTATCTTTCCATGCTCTCATCCATTTCTTGGCTATGCTCTCTGTTTCACTAACCTCAGCACTCTTTTCTTGGCCTACCCCTTGGTTCTGCTACAAGGCTTGAGCTCTAGTGACTACCTGTACTGGTGTAGTGGAAGTCACACTTCCGATAGAGTCTATTACTAACCCAATAACATTAATAGGAGTGATTTTTGGCATATTATTGGGATTCTTTGGGCAATCTCGTAAGAGATGCTCCTTTCCGCAATCGTAACAAAAGCCCTGAATTGTCACTGGTTGGGGTTGTGTAGGTGCAGGCAGGGGGCAATCACGTATGAGGTGATCTCCCTGACATCTGTAGCATGGTCCTCTAGGGAATGGGGGTCTTACTTGCCTGGGTTGAGGTCTAGGGTTGGGATTTGTGTACATGATATTTGCGTAATCTGGCTCCCAACTAGGTTCACTCGGTTCTTCACTATAGTAGGACTCACTATGTTCAGGAGACAGCATGTAGTAAGCTTGGGGGCTATCAATATGTGTAGAATCAAAGTTGTGGTCACTCGGGTCACTTTCTGAAAGCAATGGAGTTACTGGCACTATGGTTCTATTCAGGTTCTCTTCTGCAGCTGCATACTTCACTGGGATCACATTGGTTGGAGCAGGGGGTTGCTGTGCCAACACAAGCTGAGGCCTTTGTTGGTTTTGGTATTGTGGTTGGTAGGTTTATTGAGGCCTAGCATACTGCTGTGGTGGGTACTCGTTCTGGTATCTTCCCTACTGAGGGTATGGCTAAGGGTAGGGTTGCCTAACCGCCTGCTTGTTGCATGGGCAATCTTGTGCTGTGTGATTAGTGTATCTCCGTTCTATGGTGCAGTATTGGCTACTGGGATTCACTTGGGATTGAGCCATAATGGGACAGATGTTCGCCATATGGTCACCACCGCAAGTATAGCACCTCTTTACTGGGGCAAATCTAGGAATTTGTTTGCTAGATACACCTAGTTTTTGAGCTACCTTCTCAGCGAGTTTCTCAATTGATGCAAATTGCGAGGAAGAGAGGCTAGAGGCCCTATCGGAATCTTTGTAGATTTTTGAAAGCTCTAGTTCCTACCCTAGGTTATCCTCAATGTCAATGCACATGCGTACACACTCTTCTATGGTCCTAGGGTCTTTCAAGTACACATATGATCTCAATTTTGTACTTAGCAATCCATCTAGGAATAAAGCCACTTGCTTGGTTGGTGTGGGTAGCTCAGAAACAGGACACCGCTCTAGATATTGCCTGACCCTTCTTCCTGCAAGTCTAACCGTCTCTTGAGGGGTTTGCTTGAAGTTATGAATCAGTGAGGAAGTGTTATGTCTTATGCCACTCTTAGAGAATTCAATAATGAAAGCCTCTAGAAGATGGTCTATGTTCCTAAAGTGTCTCTCATTCAGTGGTTGAAACCATGTGAGAGCAATATCCCTAAGGGTTAGAACAAGGGCATTGTATTGCGTGAATAGGTCCTCAACTTGTTCAGCTCTCAAGACTTGCCTAAACTCAGCCACATGATCATATGGGTCTCTTGTGCCATCGAAGTAGTTCTTCATGGACTTAACTAGCTGGGTTGGTCTCAAAGTCCTCGTGTGCTCTCTAGGTCTTGGTAGAGGGAATTCATCCACATTCCTTTGGTTCCTTGGAGCTCTAAGTCCCTCAGGTTCCACTCTATTTGTTTCCGTTCTCGTTCTTTCTCTTCCCACTGGATTGGCAAAGCTTACCTCAGGTCTATCTCTATGTCTGTCTCTTTGAGCTCCATGAGCTTGGGATGTTCCAGCCCCTGGGTGACCAAAGGACACATTAGACCTTGGTTGGGGGAAAATAAATTCACCCTTCCAAGTGTAAGCATGCCTATCATGTTCTGTAACCACAAAGATCCTCTCTGAAGCGTGATCTAAGTAGGTCACTCTGCCCGGGCTATCAGGATCTTTGAAGTCATAGATCATGATTGTTCCTACCTCATTTGGCTGATCCGATTTATACCTCCAAAAGGCTTCATCAGTCTCTCGGTTCAAGAGCAGGTCTATGCTTTTATTGTCCTGGGGAACCCACTCGGGATTGAGAATTCTCGTTAGAACTGATTTACCTCGAGGGGTCCTAGGCTCTCCTCCTAGATTTCCTTGCTCCAGATCTCCTATGTCAGTTTTTGGGATCACATTGCCAAACTCGTCTGTCCTATCTGGGTGACTGGTGACTACGTATATGGTTCCCTCTTTGTCCTGATATAATCCATTTTCAAACTTGACAGCTCGGTGTTCTAGTCCAATGGATTGGTCAGGGTTTTTAATCGGGACCACAGATCTTCCTAGGCCGTCCTCATAGATGCTAGCACCTAATCGGTTGGTCCTAAGATATTCGAGTTGCATCTTGTAAGGGCCTTCTACCCTGTGTAAGTATGGCACTCCTGAACTTCCCGTGGGTCTCTCCATACCTTGAGACATCTCAGACTCGCTAGTTTCAGAGCTACGGTAATAGGAATGATGGCTCAACTGCTGGGCCCAAGACCTAGCTGTGTGATTGACACTAGCCTCTGAAGATCTAAGACTTTGTCTATCTCTTCCTAGGTGTCGTCCTGACCTCAGGTTCATATGCCTAATTGAATAGCCCAATTTTCCCAAGTACAACCTCATTGCTGAGTTCTTTTCTAATAATCACTTGTTCTTTTTTAATTTTTCTTAGGATGTCACTTCTTGTCCAGTTACTTGTCCTCACAAGGAACACTTAGTTTTTATCGTGCTTGAGTTTGGTCGCTTAATTTGAATCCTTTTTCCTTATGTTGTTCCGTAGTCATAGTTTCTTTGTGCTTGCACTTGAGTAATTAGAGCTCTTGGACTTAGTCATGCTTATCGTAACCCTAATTAATCACAACCTCTATCCGTACTTAGCCTAAGCTAGGGATTGACAGAGGGTGTTGAGAATTTCCAACCTTGAGTTTCTTTCCTTGTGTTGTTGCCCTGGTGTGCCCAGGAAACATGTTCCTAAGCTTGCACTTACTCTTGCTCCGATCGCCCTTTGATGCTCTCAATGGACCTGTAAGAGTCCCAAGATTAGCTCAAGACTTAACTTCAAATGATAGACAGATCACTTTCATGCATATAATTCACAGACCAAATTGCCTTTTGCCTTCATGGAAAACAATCCCAAGGGACCCTTAGTTTTTTCCTACCCCGAGATATGGTCAACTTCCAAATACCCTACCTAATAATCATGATATTAATTTTACCACAAGCTTTCCAACAAAACAAGAACCACAACAAATGGATTTCGTATGAGGAAGTTATGCCAGTTCAGGGTTTTGGGGCTAAAACAGGATTTAAAACAAGTTAACAGGCAAACAAGAATCCTCAAATTACTTGTGTAACGGCCTCACAATGCAATGATAAACCCTAGTGTTTGTCCCACAATTTACCAAAAATAGACAACTATTTTTACCCCAAAAAATTGGCCAAATTTGCCCGTCAATCGCATTCACAAGCTCTGTCAATCGCGATTGATAGGTCAATCGCGATCGATGTGTCGGTCGCGATTGACAGGTCTGTCGTGGCTGTCAGTCGTGATTGATGGGTCAATCGCGATTGACACGTGGCCCGAAAATTCAGTCGATCATGGTCAAAGGGTCGTTGACTCTGTCGGTCACGATTGATGGGTCGATCGCGATTGACAGGTCCGTCGCGAGGGTCTATCGGTCGTGGTCAAGCAGTCATTGACTGGGTCGATCGCAATTGACAGGTCCGTCGGGGCTGTCAGTCGTGATTGACAGGTCGATCGCGATTGATGGCTCGGTCGCGATTGACATGTGTCACGCGTAGGTTCGGTCGGTCGTGGTCAGTCGATCGTTGACTCGGTCGATCGCGATCGAGGTGTCGATCGCGATTGACAGAGCCGTCGGCAAGTGTCCGTCGTCGTTTGTCGATCGTGATTGACAGGTCGATCACGATTGACAGAAAACTGAGGAATTTTAAAATTTCCAACACATATTCATGAAGCTCTAGGCCTATACATCACATTTATGCACTTTGTTTTGCAAATTGGTCAACTTTTCTGTCGGTCGCGATTGACAGAGGTCAACGCCTCGGGACCTGCACAGTCAAATTTTTTACCTGCTGGAGCTGGTGCAGCTGCTGGGGATGCTGATTCCTGTAGAAAATCTCAAGAAACAGAGAAAATCACAAGCACACAAACGCTCTCTCTCACAAGTGAAATGAGGGGAATGGCATGGGTATGGTGATATGACCAAAAACTGAAATTTTTCGCGATGATGAAGATGGAGGTGGAAGATGGTGATGATAATGGTGGTGATGAAGATGGTGAAGAAAACAAAAGAAAATAGATAAAAGTGAAGGGAATACCTATAACTCCAACGCCTCAACTCTACGTCTTACCATCACACGCTCGTCCTCAAAGCTCGATCCCCGGCAACGGCGCCAAAATTTGGTGTAGCTCAGTGATGAGTAGCACCTCCTTTAATGTCAATCCGGGAAGACGTGAGGATGGTATGATGACCTCGAGCAAGTGAAGGCACAAGTGCGTGAGTGAGAAGCACACAAACATGCACACACATACACACAAGTGCGTGAGTGAGAAGCTACTTCTAATGCTCCTCAAGCTCAAGGACTCCTTGGCTTGCACAAAATGGAGCTACAGAAATATGAAATGGTATTTACAATGGCTTTTAGTGATGAAAATCACTATTTTTGTAGGGATTTCCTCTAATGATTTGACATACACATCTTCGAGCTCCCTACTTGCTCCTTCTCCTTGTGTGTCCGCCTCTTGGATATGCTTTAGCTTCATGAAAAATTAATGGCCTATTTGCCAAATCTTCGTTGACTACCTTGTCGGCTTGTGCCTTCTCTCCGCTCTGGCTCCCTTCTTTGACTTCCTTGTCTTGTGAGTCCTTGGGTTCCTTGACTGCTGCCAACATATATGCATGTGTATGTGTGTATCCTTGTACATTTATGTGTGTATGTATGTGTATGTGTGTATGCATATGTATGCATGTATGCAAATGTATGTGTGTATGCATGTGTATGTGTGTATGCATGTATGTGTATGTGTCTGCATGTGTGTATGCAATTTTGTGCATGTGTATGTGTATGCATATATGTGTATGGGTGTATCCATGTTTGTGTATGTGTACATATATGTATGCATGTATGTGTATGTGTGTATATGTATGTGTGTATGCATGTGTATGTGTGTATATGTATGTGTGATATATGTATGTGTGTATACATGTGTATGTGTGTATATGCATGTTTATGTGTGCATATGCATGTATGCATGTCGATATGCATGTGTATGTGTGTATGCAATTGTATGTGTGCATATGTGTATGCATGTATGTGTATGTTTGTATGCATGTGTATGTGTGTATGCATGTATGTTTATGTGTGTGAATGTGCATGTGTGTATGTGCATGTATGTATATGTGTGCATATGTGCATATATGTATGTGTGTATGTGTGGGTGTATATGTGTATGTGTGGGTATGTGAATGTTTTTGTTTGTTATGTATGTGTATGTATTTGTATATGTGTGTATATGTGTATGTGTTTGCGTGTGTGTATGTGTGTATGCATGTGTGTATGTATGCTCTATTTGTGTGTATGTATGTGTGTGTATATATGTGTATGTGATTGTATGTGTGTGTATATGTGTATGTGTGTATATGTACATGTGTGTATGTGTATGTGTGTGTGTATATATACATGTATGTGAGTGTATGTGTGTGTATGTGTGCATGCATATGTGTGTGTATGCATGTGTGTATGTATGTATGCATATGTATGTGTAAGCATGTATTTGTATGTATGCATGTGAGTATATGTGTGTGTATGTTTGTGTGTATATGCATATGTGCCTATGTCTATGTGTGTGTAGGTACATGTGTGTGTATGTACATATGTGTATGTGTGTGTATGTGTTTGTATGTATGTGTATGTGTGCATGTGTGTATGCATGTGTTTGCATGTGTATGTGAGTGTTTGTGTGTGTGTATGTTTATGTAGGTGTGTATGCATATGTGTGTGTGTATGTATATATGCATATGCATATGTATGCATGTTTGTATGTATGCATGTGAGTGTATGTGTGTGTATATGTGTATGTGTGTGTGTCTATGCGTGTGTATGTATATATCTGTGTAAGTGTAAGTGTATGTGTGTATGTATATGTGTGTGTATGTGTATGTGAGTGTATGCATGTGCATGTATATGTGTGATGTGTTTTTGTGTGTATGCATGTGTATGTATATGTGTGTGTATGTGTGTACATGCATATGTGTGTCTATGTTTATGTGTGTGTATGCATGTGTGTATGTATGTATGTATGCATATGCATGTGTATGCATGTGTGTATGTGTATGTGTGTCTCTCTATGTGTGTGTATGTGTATGCATGTGTGTATGTGTATGTGTGTCTATGCATGTGTGTGTATGTGTATGTGTATGTGTGTCTATGCATGTGTGTGTTTGTGTATGTGTGTATATAAATGTGTATGTATATGTGTGTATGTGTGTGTATGTATGTGTGTGTATGCATGCATATGCATGTGTATGCATGTGTATGTATGCATGTGTATGCATGTGTATGTATGCATGTGTATACATGTGTCTATATGTGTATAGGTGTGTATGTGTGCATGCATATGCATGTGTATACATGTGTGTGTATGTATGCACGTGGTGTATGTGTGTGTGTGTGTGTGTGTATATGTGTATGTGTGTGTGTGTCTAAGTATATGTGTGCATATGTATATGTGTATGTGTGTGTATGTATATGTGGGGATATGTGTATGTGTGTATGCATGTGTATGTATATGTGTGTATGTGACTTTATGTCTATGTATGTGTGTGTGTCTGTGTGTGTATGTATATGTGCGTGTATGTATATGTGTGTGTATGTGTGTGTAACTATATGTGGGGGTATGTGTATGTGTGTATGCATGTTTATGTATATGTGTGTGTGTCACTTTATGTGTGTGTATGCATATATGTGTGTGTATGAGTGTATGCATGTATATGTATGTATGCATATGCATGTGTACGCATGTGAGTGAGTGAAATGAATACCAAAATTATCAATAGGTTGTGGAGGAAGTTGTGTATATATGTCCAATGCTATCAAGTCCATGGATTGTGGGGTTGGGAGCATAATCAAAATTTCCAATCTATCATGAGTAATAGGGCCTACTTCACCACTAGCAATGTGTTGATATGAAATTTCTTTAACCACATGAGTCGTGGTTGGTATGCAATAGCCAACTGATTAACAATCTACTGTTGATATATTTAGGTAGTGATGTGTGTGATTACACTAGGACTGTCGGGGCACTTTTTTCACTCTTTAAGAGGTTTTTTCCCCCGGCTTGTATATACGCGTATTGCCCTAATGGGCTACTTATCTTTGTACATTCTAGTGGTAATACATTCAATGTTGTGTGTTGTTCTCCAAGCTTCTTCTTCTTCCTTGTGTTGTTCGTGTGCTTCCGCATATGTCTAACTCCAACAATTGGTGTCGGAGCAGGTCGCCGCATCATCTAGGGCATTGTCGGCACTCCTTCAGTTGCAGTCTCAGAATCGCATGAATTTTTGTTCTCTGAATGCACTATTGTAGCGCTTGTGCAGGCTATTTCATCTTTTTGTGCCAAAGGTATATACTAGTTTTGGTTCGCCAGTATAAGCATCTCAAAGTCTCCTATAAGTTTAGCAGAATTTGTCTTGGCAATTCTATTCAACTTTTTGAGATACAGTCAATTTTTTGCATCAAGGTATTTTAGTCATCGGCCATGGCTGAAAGCAGTGATGTATTCGTATGTTGTCTTTTGAGGATAAGTCAGATGGTACCAACTACCCATTATGGGCTTATATGATGCGACATATATTGGTTGCAAAAGGACTATGGAATATTTGCAGTACCTACGAATACAGGTACTGCAAATACAAGTCTTGGAGCTGATGGAGATGGTGTCGAAGATGATCATATTCTACAGATTCTTGTTTGTACTGCGGTTTCTACTGCACCTACTGTAGAGAAAATTTGTTGGGATGGTAGAGATGCCCAGGCACATGCATTGATAGCTTTATCTATCAAACATGCCATTATTCCTAACATTCACTCTTATAGAACAGCTAAGGATTCTTGGGATACACTTACCACATTTTACCAAGTAATGAATGAGGCTCATGTTGCTTACCTCCGAAAACAGTTGGAAAGTGAGCACATGAATGAAGGTGATTCTATGGATAGTTTTCTAACAAAGATAAAAGACTTGAAGGAACAATTGATTTTGGCTGATGAAGTTATACCAGATAGCTCACTTGTGCAGACCGTTCTGAATGGTCTTCCTGATTCATATTAGAGTTTTGCTTCTACTCTTCGGTTGATGATGAAAGGCAATCCAAATGCCTTGTCATTTGAGGAGTTAGTCTCTGTTATGTTGCAGGAAGATCAGTCGAGGCAAAACAGAATTCCATTATGCATGTTGTAGATCAAGCTTTCTTGGCTAGTGAGAAGGGCAAAGGAAAATGGAGCTCTTTAACTAGTAAGCAGAAATCTGCTAATTTTGCACATTCAAAGAAGGAAGACAAAGATGAAAAGAAATCAAAAAAGCAAAAATTGTTTTGCAAGTACTGTAAAAGAAATGATCATATCATAAAGAACTGCCCTAAACTGGCTGCAAAATAGGCAAAGAAAAAAGAGGTTGGAATGGTTGTTACAGAGGCCTCTACTTCAAAAATAGAGTCAAGTACTCTTGTGTAGGATGAAGAATGGGCGTTTACTATTGTTTGGAGTTTTGACTTATATCCACTCAAAGCAAAGTCTGAATTGTTTATGTGCTTCAAACAGTTTCTGGTTTTGGCTGAAAATATGTCAGCATGTAAAATGGGCACCCTCCATTATGATTGAGGGGGGGATACATGTCTTCTTATTTTAATGCATTTCTGGTTGAAGGTGGAATAAAACACCAATGTATAGTGCCATATACACCTCAATAGAATGGATTTGTTGAATGGAAGAACAAGTCACTCATGGAGATCGCAAGGTGTATGGTCAAGAGTCAGGCCTTACCACATAGTTTCTAGCTTGAGGTTGTTATGTGTGCAGCATATGTACTTAACAGGTGTCCCACTAAAGCACTAGAGTCTATCATGACTCCATATGAGGCTTCGCATGATTGAAAGCCATCTGTTGCTCATCTGCGTGTTTTTGGTTGTCTAGCATATGCATTAGTGCATGAACAACATCGTGGAAAATTGGATGACAAAGCAATAAAATCTATTTTTGTTGGGTACAATTCTGAAAGTAAAGGCTATCGTCTGTATCATCCATAGACTAAACGCATTCTGGTTAGCCGTGATGTTGTTTATGTGGAAGATGCTATTCAGCCATTGCTTTCATGTACTAAGGAGACATCTATTAGCTCCAAAGACATGAATGGTACTTTGTTGCCTATTTTTATAGGTAGAAAATCTAGTTCTGGTCCTAATGAGGCAACTTTTCAACCTTTGCAGGTTTCATGTGATGATGCAGATCATCCCATTTCTGATGCAGATTTATATGATGCACTTGTTGATGAGAGAGCTGATATTGAGGAGGCAAAAACTATGCCAAAATGGCTGGTGCAGACTTTGCATGGCAACAAATTAGATGCATCTTTGTCCTATCATACTCGATCAGGCTCTCATAGTGGCTCGTTTGCATCAAATTGCTATGCTATGGCTGCGTCTAGTCTTTGTGACGAGACTGAGCCTGTTTCCTTCGATGAAGCACAAAACTCAAAAAATTGGATGGTTGCTATGCAATCTGAATATGGTGCTATAATGAAGAATGGTACATGGTCTTTATGTGACTTGCCTCTTGGCAAGAAGGCCATTGGCACTAAGTGGGTATACAAGCTGAAGTGTAAACATAATGGTACACTTGACAGGTATAAGGTTGGGCTTGTTGCAAAGGGTTAGGCATAGGAAAGAGGCATTGATTTTGATGAAGTCTCCACGGATTGACATTTATGAGGTGAAGCTCCTCACGTTGGTAGTTGCCATTGTGCTAGAGTGACACCAAATTTTGCATCGTTTCTGGGGAGAGAGCTTGGAGGACAAGTGTGTGATAATAAGACGTAGAGTAGCGATGTTGGAAGGTAAAAAAATCATCATTTTTAGTTCAGTTTCTAATTTTTTCTCCATCTTCATCTTCATCATCATCACCATCTCCACCCACCTTCATTTTCTCAATTTTTTCCATCTTTTAGTGTACATTTACCTCGTTTTTCACTTGTGCTTGTGAGAAAGAACCTTTGAGAGGGTGCAGGACTGGAACACTGAAGAAATACACCTCAAATCTCTGACCTCCAAGTGTTGCAATATCTGTGACCTCCAATTGTTGCAATATCTGTGACCTCCAAGTGTCGTGATATTTGTCACCTTCAAGTGTCGTGATATTCCTCAAGTGTCGAGTGTCGTGGACATCAAGTGTTGCGACATCTACTAAGTGTCGAGTGTCATGGACATCAAGTGTCGTGACATCTGCCAAGTGTCATGTGCCATGACCGTTAGGTGTCGAGTGTCATGGACATCAAGTATCGTGACATCTCAGCAAGTATCGTGTGTCACCGAACCTCAAGTGTCATGATATCTGAAAAGTGTCACGACATCTGCCAGATGTCGAGTGTCGTGACCATTTAGGTGTCAACTGTCATGATATCCCTCGGGTTTCATGTGTCGTGACTTCCCAAGTGTCGTGTATTGTGGAATTCCTAGTATCATGTATCGTCTACTTCCAAGTATCGACGATACTTACTAAGTGTCATCTGTCACCTATTTTGAAGCACTCCTTGAGAGGTCCTGTTTCCCTATTTCAACCCCCAAAACCCTGAACTGACATAACTTTCTCATACAAAATCGGGTTGTTGTGATTTTGGATTCATTGGAAAGCTCGTTGGAAAACTAATATGTAGATTATTAGATATAGTATTTTGAAGTTGAACCTCAGGTTGGACTAGGAAGCAAGGGGCTCCACAAGATTTTGAGAAATACAAAGGATAATTTTGGACTTGTAGATATGGCTTATGAACCTAAGATCAAGTAGACACTTAGGAAGAGATAGATAAAGCACCAAATGATTTGAGGCTAGTGTTAACCACACGACCAAGTCGGGGAATCACAACTCACTGGTTAGCACTACGTGCCGAGTTCAGTTCATAGACGAGTAAGTCAGAAATGTCATTTAACTTGGAGAGACTCTTGGCTTCTAAAGACATGCATAGTTCAGAACCTAGGGAAGGTTTTATGTCTAGAGTGGAAGGGAAATATCGAATGTCTCTTGAATACATATCCACTAACTTGCAAGGAATACCCATCTACCTCGATGGTCTACACAGGTCAGTAGCAAGAATGATAAACACTACAGAATTTGAAATAGTTCCAAGACTAGCTGTCAAGTATGAAGGTGGAGTTTACATGGACAAGATGGGCCAGATCTATGTAGTAATCGAAAACCCTGATCAAATTAATGATATAGGAGAATTAGAGTGACAAGGAACTTCCGAAAAATCTAACCAAGAAGAACTAGTGACTATCCCAAGGGGCAAGTCTATGGTGACTCAAGTCGAGAGGGGATTTGATACCTGTTAGACATATACCTGATCCATGGGTCTAACCTACTCCTCCAAACTGATTCACTCACACATGGAGAAAGCATCAGCCCAACAACTATATACAAGTTAAGGGATCCAAAATCCATCTAGAGTTACATACATGATACCTAGACCCAAGTCAAAGGAGATATTGGCCTATAGATGAAGTGGAGGGGTCTAGATTAAAATACATGGATCTGCCCATATTCCCTCCTCGAGATCAGGCAACTACCTCACAAAACCCATTCTAGACCCAGCAAAGAACGAAAAATGTGATGTTAGGACAAATGAGCCAACATAGTAGGCTGAACAGACCTCAGATGCAATCCACTATGCCATGAATTAACTCCCACAACCAAATTAGCCAGGGAATAGGAAATATGAATAGAACCACCCTTAGGGTAGAACGACCCCAAGGTGTAGGAGCTGGAATAGACCTAGTAAAACCCGCTTTTCCCATCATAATTCAACCCCCCAGATCCCGATAGAATACTGAGACCAATCCAATTGGCCAAATGTATGCGAAATCATTACGATGGCACAGGAGAGCCATATGACCACATTGCAGAATTCAAGCAGGTATTGCGACTGGAGCAAGTGGATGACTTTTTTGTGCAATATGAATCCTTTGGGCTAACCCTCACAGGAATAGCCTTAACTTGGTTTCAATCCTTGGATCCAAATTGCTTTGGCCATATTGAACAATTCTTCTAAGAACTTATTTGGGAATTCACTAAGCGAGGGATCAAGCACAATTCGTCATCCTTAATACATAGTTTCAAACAAGCTCTTAATGAGACAGTAAAAAATGCAGCACAAAGATTTAATCAATATATAGCCCGATGCCCTGTGATAGAGAGACCTTCTCAGCAAAAAATGATACCCCTATAATTAGAAGGTCTAACCAATAGAACATTGAGAATCTTAGTATATGTAAAATGACTGCAAACCCTAAGTGAGTGTCTTCAGGAGTGCATAGATTTGGAAGACAACTTAGCTGAGGATCTCAAAACCACATAAGATCCTACCAAATCAGATGATATAAGGAGCAATGAAACTTCTAGTTCGAGTTATGTGGAGGAAGTGGCAGAGTTAGTGGCAAAGAAATTAGGGGTACATGGACAAAGGAACTATCAAAACTCTTCCTTGAGAGTGCCAATGTTAAGAAGTTGCACACGCTGCGGTGGAGATCATCCATCTCATGTTTGCCCCAGAGAAGGATTAGGTTTATCACAACCTTACCCTTACAATAGACAACCAACTTAGGAGCCTAACATGTACTCTTATAGTGAGCAGAAGTACACTAACTATAACACCAAAAACTATCCAATGAATAGACAGCCATGACTGTTTGTACCACCCTAATGTAGA
Organism: Ceratopteris richardii; assembly: GCA_020310875.1. Taxonomy (NCBI): domain Eukaryota; kingdom Viridiplantae; phylum Streptophyta; class Polypodiopsida; order Polypodiales; family Pteridaceae; genus Ceratopteris; species Ceratopteris richardii. The sequence continues at coordinate 4,049,618 of CM035439.1, read as the reverse complement.
CCATATGGATACCCTCATAGACAACAAGGCAGAGAAGTTCCTAGGTATAACCCATGTCTAGGACCACAAGGAGCAACTAGACCATGTGAACATGGAGGATATAGCCAACCTCAACCTATACGAGGACAACAACCACCCACCCACTAGCTCCGATACACGGGTAGAACATCACAATACAAGTTGTTTGTCTTGAGTGTGGCAAAGAACAACTCTTTAGAGATTGTCCTGAACATCCCTCTAGTGCACCAAAGGTTATACCCGTTAATGTAGTAGGCCTAGTAGGGGATTCAAGTTCCAGTAGCGATAATGTGGCTCCAATACATGCAGTTACTAGTGCACAAGCCTTACAAAAAGATAAACTTGCTAAGCAATTAGAGCCAAGTGAGTCAGGAGAGTCTAGTAAGAGAAAAACAAGAACATGGAAGGATACTAGAGAGAAGGCCAATCGTAAGTGGAATAAAAAGTTATTTGAATTAGAAGAAAGCTTGAAAGATGCAAAAAACAAAAATAGAAGATATTGCCTCTCAAAGCCCCTCGCATGTCAAAACTCCATCCACACCACCTCATCCCCACCCACCAACCACTATAAATAAACCACAACTAGGATCTGTTCTTAAACCTAGACGAGAGCTACCCTAGAGCAGATTTAGAAATTGAACGGACAAAAATGTGCAAAAAAATGGTGGAACTAGCTCAAGCTATGCTCGAGGCCAATCAACCATTCAATCAGACAAATGCTATTACACTGGGTTTGCACTTCTAGGGCTTACTGGATAGATTAGAGCAGTTGGTGAATATATCGCAAGTTTCTTTACCTCCATAGGCTCAACCAACTATTGAAAGAGAAAGCTCATCCCCAAAGAAAGTCTATGTTCCTGACCCCATAGATGATGGAGAACCTCTTTTAATTCAACAACACTCTCAAAAGTTCTTGCGGGAAATACAAGAAGAGAAATGGGCCAAGGAGAAGGATAATCCCCCTCCTATTGTTGAGATTGATGACCTTCATGATCAATTTCCCCAAGACATTCCATCAATCTATGGAGATCAAACAGAGCAACAAGAAGATGAGAGATTAGATTTTGAATCTAATTCTTTACAAGAGTTGCCACAATTCATGGGCCCATGGGAATCTAAATCTCTTCAGATCAGAGCTCCCACAATATTGTTAAGAAATGAAGACTCAGTGGTTCCAAGAAATATTGGTAATAGACACAAAGCAAGGTTAGTTGCTAAAGGGTTTGCTCAAACCCATGGTATTGATTATGAGGAGACTTTATCTCCTGTTGCAAAAATGCCTACAATTAGGGTTCTCATTAGTCTTGCTGCATCTAGAAATTGGAAGCTCTATCAACTTGATGTAAAGAATGCTTTCTTGAATGGATGGATTCCTGAGGAAGTGCATATCGCACAACCTCCTAGATATGAGGATGCACATCATCCTAACTATGTATGCAAACTAAATAAAGCTTTGTATGGATTGAAGCAAGCTCCAAGAGCTTGGAATTTTAGATTGGTGACTTATTTACAGGACCAAGGATTCAAAGCTAGCAAGGCGGATACCTCTTTGTTCATAAAGAGGAATGGATATGAAGTGATCTATTTATGTGTGTATGTTGATGATATTATTATCACAGGCAATGATCTTGAAGGAATCAAATAGGTAAAGACTCAAATGAAGGAGGAGTTCAAAATACGTGACCTCGGCCCACTCACTTATTTTCTTGGATTGGAGTTAATCTACACAGGTTCAGGTATATACATCACACAAATGAAGTATGTGCATGACATGCTTCTCAAGTTCAAGATGGAAAATACCAAGTGTGTAGGTACACCTATGGAGAAAAATCATAAGCTTAGTGCTTATGAAGGAGAGCCAATTGAAGACATCACAAGATATCAAAGCTTGGTTGGAAGTTTGAACTATGCAACACTCACAAGGGTGGATATATGCTATAGTGTCAGCATATTGATTCAGTTTATGCATAAGCCGAGAAGACCACATATGGAAGCGACCAAGAGAGTCCTCAAGTATCTAAAGGGGACCATGAATGAAGGTTTGCTTTATTCATTTACTTCACATATTGAGCCAAAGTTCTACTTAGATGCAGATTGGGCCGGATCTAGAGATGATAAAAGAAGCACATCTGGGTATATATCATTTGCAGGTTCAAAAATCATTTGTTGGTCATCCAAGAAGCAACCAACCGTGGCATTATCTTCTACTGAAGCCGAATATAGAGGTTAAAGTCTTTGTACACATATCTTGGACTTCATTCTTCAACACCTCACATTTTTGGTGACAACACAAGCTCACTACATCTAGAAGCTAATCCGGTATACCATGCTAGAACCAAGCATATTGAGGTTCACTATCATTATGTAAGGGAGAAGTTAATGAGCAAGGATATTCAACTATCCTATGTCTCTACAGATATGCAATGTGCAGACATGTTGACTAAAGCTCTTGATGGTACAAACTTAAATAGATTCAAGTTGATGATTGGCTTGCAAGAAATCAAGGACAATTGAAGACTTATTTGGAGGCCAAGCATGTTAGGCTTCAGGGGGAGCTATTGGTGCATTTTACCCAAGCCTACGTGCTTGATATGCTTGATATTATGATCATTTGTAAGTCACATGTGTAGTCATGTGAACACCTCTTGTAAAAGAGTACATTTTATCTCTTGCAATTGAAAAAAGAAAAAGGAGAAGGATGGCTTACCTCATCCATGATGTAAAAGAAAAGTCGTGGCTCTAACTACCTAAAACCATGAATTTTTGAGTTGAGGGAATATCCCCTACTTTAGGGATCACTTTTAGGTGGAGCCATTCGAATTCGAATTCAAAACTCCCTCCAAGAATAGCTATAAAAAGAGCAAGAAGGAAGAGGCAATTAGCAAGCCTTGTACGTGACCACTTCATGTCATTTTGTAGAGATTGAAGAGCTTACTTCATAGCTCTATCATTCTACTCCCATTGTGCAAATATTCATTGCCAATGTCATTGTAATCATATGTGAATTTATACATTCATCATTCTCTACTTCTCTGTTTTGTTCTCTGCTATACTCACTCAGAGCAATAACGTCAGAAGCTCATAACTCGAGTTATACACATCCATTTTCATTGTTTTAATACGCGTTCGATAGTTCTAAAAGTCTACTTTCTGCATATAAATTTTCATGGTCATTTGATTTGTATTCTGGGAGAAATCTTCATTTTACTCGTCACTAGTCTATGTCTATAGAGCCCCGAGAATGGTGGGCATGTTCCAGATTTTGTCAAAAGTTTTTATTAGTCCTCAGTTCATCATTTGAAGTGTTTTAACTTGGATTAGCAAGCTTTATAAGTCTATTTGCTATGCCCAAAAGGAATTTATCAAATTCAAACCAGGTTGAGAGCACTGTTCAGTTTTTGGCAGGTGTATGTCCAAAAATAGCAAGTTTTGGGAGCTAGTCATTTCACAATTAGTTTGTCTTGACTTAAACTTTTGGGATACATGTTCCAAAGTACTTGGATGATATTTTGGTGAATTTAGGAAGCTCAAAGGGTCTACTAATCAAATCTGAAGTCTCAGTTGGCTGGTGTGAAGCGGCTTGTAGCAACACCAACTCATCTTCAGATTGCATCCACCATCTCTCTTCACATGCTTTCACTCACACACTTGTGCCATCACTTGCTCACAGTCTTCATACCGGTCCTCACGTCTCCACAGATTGACATTTATGGGGTGAAGCTCCTCACCTTGGTACTTTCCATTGTTCTAGAGTGACACAAGTCTCTGTTGCTATTATCAATGAATATCTTCTTCTTTATGGAATTTTCTTTGGGAGGTACATTGATGTCAGCAATGCTCTTTTGCACCCATTCCAAGTGCAATGCTTTGCAAATCGAATACTTGGTGAGGTAAATGGTGACTTGCTATCCTTGAAAGTTAGTGAAAATGAAAGTTGGATGTTTCAAATGCCGTTGTAGTGTTTTATATAAAGTAACCATTTCAACAAACCGGTTGAAATCTAGATTTATGATAGGAAATCTCAAGTAATTTCTGCATTCCAATACATTCCATGTGGAAATGATTCAATGTTCTCTATTTTTCTCTGAATTCTACAGACATGGTATAGTGTGCACTCATTATTGTATACTAGTTTTTGGCATACAAAGAAGTGTTTACCATCTCACATGTGATTATCACTTTCCTTCAACTAGTGCCCCCTTGGATAGGTGACAGAACCTATTGAAATTTCTAGAAAGGGCACTAATGAAGGATTATCTAGGAACTTAGGTGAGATCTTAGTGCAATCCATTCCGATAACTTCATCTCATCTTTGGCATGTTCCTGCTTGCTATGAGGTCTACATAGGTTGAGTAGGTGGCACTCCTCTTGTTGGTATTCCTTCTCTTGCACCATAGCTCAAAGCCATGCTAAAGTTATTGGCTTGAGTGAAAGCTGCATAGTAAACATTCAACAAAACAAATAAAAATAGTGTATGTTGGTGATATGTGAGTGCATTGACCCTAGAGTGATGTGATTTTCAAACAAAGCGTTTAAAAAAATTTCAAAACATCAAAAGAACCGGGGGTGTGATGTGGTTTGTTTCATCCATGTGTATATTCAAGACTAATGTATAAATGTTTATGTTCGAAAACCCACATACAAGCAAACAACTTCTAAAATGAAAAGGATCACTTCAACAAAAACAAAGCCGTATTATATATAATACTTATGATTTACATATGTACAATGCTTTTGCGAAAGAATATTTTTTGGTTTCTAGTGTTTTGAGTATTTGTTTTGGATTTTTTACATGTTTTGAGTATTTGTTTTGGATTTTTTACATGTTTTGAGTATTTTTGGTATTTTCTCCCCCCTTCCTAGAGTTTTTCGTAAAAGTGCATGGGTTATAAACAAGCGGTGTCATGCATGACAGTGTAAGGTGGCCCTAGGTATGCTTATTGTAGGTGCATAAGCTCTTATGGTGGGAGTTTGGGAGGTCCTTGATGATGCATCAAGGGACTTCTGGTGATGAGGCTTTTGTTCCTTGTCCCTGTGTTGCTAAGAGTATATTGTGGTAGTGCGTTTGAGGTATGTAGATATGTGTTTATGTATTTTTGAAGTATTGTGAGTATGATATGCATAATGTATCTTGGTAGCATTGTGTGATGGTTGTGTATTGTGATATGCTTTTGGTTTCCACATGGTGTGTGCATATAGGTGTTAGTTTGTGAGTTACCTTTGTTCATCCTCTTTTTGCTTGCATATGGATTGTTGTACAAGGACCTCTTGTTCATTGCTTGAGAGTAGCTACTGATGTTTTAGGTATCTAGGTCATGTCCCTATGTTCCTATCCTTGTAGTAGCTATTTGGGTATCCAAACTTCTCGAATCTTCCTATTTTTGCTTTCTAGATTTCTTCTTGTCTATGTTTGATGTATTGGTTCCCTACGTTTCTATCTCTGACTGGATCAATGACCATGCATTGTTTCCATTTGCTTAGGGGGAAGCACAAATATCCCTTAACCACTTTAATGACTTTGGAAGTTTAGATTCTTTGTCTTTCATGAGTGTTGATTTGTGAGACTTTTTGTGACACTACTGAGATGGCAGTTTGGCTATCCTTGTGTTTCCTTTGCTACAAATGAACTGGCTCCCTCAGCTCTCTTGGTTGAAAAGAGGTGATGTTTGTGTGTGTGGTCATTGGATTGGGTATGAAATTTGGTTCAAGGCTTTTCGTTTCAAATCCTACTACTCTTATGTAGGCCAGACTCATTATGGTTCTCACTCTTCTAGAAGACTGAAACTAACATGCCATAGAATATTGTTGAAAATGTTCCATGAGCAAGGTTATATGTATTGAATGATGATGTAGCTAATTTTGCCCTAGCATGACTGTGTATCTAAGGTTTTCATCATTACACACTAGAAATATAGCCTCCATGGACATATTTCCTAGGTGAATAGGCAATTCTACTTCTCCTAAGAATTTGATATGGGGTGCTTCTATGCCTATGTTGGAGGTCTATATGAGCATTATTTTTCCTTGAAACTTCTCTATAATCACCCTTCAGATGGTGTTGAGTGTGGAATCTCTATTTATTAATACTAATAATAGGGATAGGTTGGTGTGACGTGGTCCTAAGGACAAGTATGGTCTTCAATTCAGGATCATCTGTTTTACGATAGTGTAAGTGGCTATTGGTAATGATTCTAGTTGTTTTTTAGATCCGATCCTTTTATCCCTTTTTCATTGCTAGAACTTCTTCTTTATGATTCTCCCAAGGGCTTTCCTATCTAACCTCCTCTCACATTCTTTCGGCTTCCCTTTTTCTCTTTTGTGCTTTGAGCATTTATTTCAAGAGCAATTTGCAAGCGGCTTGTTGTAAAGATTTATCCTATAACCACCGATTTAGTTTCGTAGAATATCTTTGTCTAGAGTTGCAAGGCCAACAACACTTATTGAAATGTGATCGATGATGAGTGGTCCATAACTGTGCTTTTGTATCTTCTTTGCTTGTTGTTTCAAGGTGTAGACAAAGACTAGATCTCTTTCATTGAGTCCTTTGTCCTTGATATGGTTGTCATAGTAAGCCTTTAACCTTGTTTTTGCAATGCATATCCCTACTACTGCTCGTAATCTAGTTTCTTACAACTTCTTCAACTTGTCTGCTACTCTAAGAACTCATGAACTATTTGTTCATAATTCTTAGCTACTCTTAAAGTTGGAATGAGAAAATCTATTGGGAGTGTTGCAATTTTTTCGTACATGATATTGAATGGCATTGCTCCTAGATTTGTCTTGTAGGCCACTCTATATGCCCAAAAAGCATGATGGAGTTGTTTGTCCCGAGAAGACCTACCATCATTTACTAATGTGATTATCACTATGTAGAGGACTCTATTAGTTCTCTTTGCCTCACTGTTAGCTTATAAATGATATGGTGTAAACTTTTTGTAAGTGACGAGGCATTCATTTAGCAATAACTCGATAATTTCATTAAGGAACTAGTATTCAGTCACCAACACTCTATATAGGGAAACTAAATCTTGTGAAGGTGTTTCCAGAGAAGAGCTTGTTTGTGGTATGTGTATCATCGCATTGAGCAGCTTTTGATTCTATTCATTTGTTCAAGTAATATATGGCCACTCTAATGTACTTAGTTTGAAAACCTCTAGCCCATGGGTTCATCGGTCCTATGAATTCAATGCCTCATCTGGCAAAAGATCGATTTCCTATCATGCGTTTAAGAGGCATGAAATCATTTTTGAATGGATACTTTTCTTCTTGACACACCCTACATCATTTCAGATACTCTTTTGCATCCATGTGGAGTGTTGGCCACCATAATCTTGAAAATAATATCATTGTGGTCATCCTTGATTGAGCAAGTGTCTTGGATCCACTCTTGCATATGAAAATTCTAATATGGGTTTGTGTTCTAATTCTTGAATGCACAATTGTAAATTTCTCCAATGATTTTATAATCTTGGAATTCTTCTTCAAGTGCCTTCTTTCTAGTCGGAGTGATTACTTTGGGATACTTTCCATTCTTCAGGATTTCAACAATTTGCTCACTCAACTTAGGTGCGGTGGTTACCACAAAAGGCATAATCCATGGGTTCAACAAGTTTTCAATGTGCACAATATTTGATAGGATCATGAATGTCCTTTTACATATTAAGGGAGTAAACTGCATCCAATTTTAGGTTATCTAACATCCTTATTCTCAAATGATGTCAACCTAACAAACTAGTATGAGACTTCTTCACAATCTGCAACTTTTCTACTTCATCAACACAACATAATAAGACACCTTAAATATCTTGAGAACATTGAATTCTTGCAATGATGTGAAACCTCATTGTTTCATGTAGTGATTTGGTAGATTTATCATTGATTTCATGATGATGTCCATAAGTGACTAATGGCTCTATCTTCCCTACGCACTTGGGAACTACTTTCATGTTGAAGAGGTAGCCATCCGATAAGTCATATAAAATGCTCATAGGTGGTTAACCATTGGTCAAGTATGACAAGTGATCAAACTCTTGTTGGTAAAATTCACAAGCCTACACATTTGGCTTGTAATCCATACACATATGGACAAGCATATGAACCAATGCTTGAAGATAATTACCCATTTATCTTTGTGTAAAAGTCACATTTGACTTTAGAATCTTTGTAAACACCTACCTAAAGGAACTCGTGGAAAAGTTAGCTTTGATTGATGGAATATCTCCTAGGATGTAGGAGCATGATTATAGGGAGCCAACAGTTTGAATTCAAATTCAAACTTTTAACTCAACCACTATAAAAGTAAACATCAAAAAGTCGCGGGCAAGACTCACCATTCCCGAGCTTCTCAATATCAATTCTGAGTGTGTGTGAGGCCTATACTATAGCCCACACCTATCTACACCATTAGGCAATGTTCTTCGTGCCTATGGCATTGTATACAAGTGTTCATTAATACATACATCTACATTGTTCATTTATGAGTTCTCTGTCATAGTACTTGAAAGTTTTTCAACTTGTGGAGATCATATCTCACTCAATTCTTCACCAAATTCAAAGATCTATAGCTTGTTGGAACCAGCTCAAAGTTTTCCACATGCTGTCAAAATTTGAAGGATTTCTATTCAGTCGTTTTAGAGAAAAAATCATCGGAGGGATCACTGGTCAAAGTTTGCAACAGTCCTAAAATATTGGGGGTAAAGGTTTACTTGCTAAATTGATTTCTCTGAGCATAGTTGATCTTTTTATATCATTCCACTTGGAATAGTTAGCTTGCTCTGCTAATTACTTACCCCTAAAAGGAATTTTTCCAATTTCTATTGTGCTAGTCATACTGAGCAAAAGTTACAGTAGGTGTCAAGTAAAAAATAGAAGGTTTTCTTGAAAGCTTGAAATTCAAAGTAGTCTGTTTTGATCCTATCTTTGCATACATCATTTCCAAAGTACATAGGCCATTTTATGGTGTCATTGGAGAAATTTTAAGACATCCCAAGAGACTTGGGAAACCTTGTCATCCTATTTCTCATCCAACACAAGGGCTAGAAAAAATTAGTTGTGGATTGAATTCACCACATTGAGGAAGCAACCTAAGCAGGCCATTTCAGAGTATGTGACTAAGATTAAAGATGTAGCAGATCAGTTAGCAAGCATAGGAGAAGAGATTGAAGAAGAGCAGATAGTAAGGCAAGTGATCAATGGGATCAAAGCTGATGACAAACGCGAAAGCTTCACCACAGCTATGGATCTCTACATGGACATGCAGATTCCAGACCTTACCACTCTCATGGGGCAATTGTTCACTCATGAAGCCAACTATGCAGGGAGAGGTAGATCATCAAGAGGAAGGGGTAGAGGAGGTAAGCAAAGTAGGGGCAGATCCTATAACTCCTCACCATGCAACATTTGTGGTTTATCAAATCATAGTACGGAAGAGTGTTTCAGGAACTACAAGAATCAGAGAGGAAGAGGATATCAAAGAGGTGGATACTCACAGTCAAGAGGCAGATTCAATCATCATCAAGGATACAACAACAACTATAATAACAATTACAACAACAACTACAATGGCAACTACCAAGGAGGATTCAAATCCAGAAAGGATTACAACAATTATACAGAAGAGCAAGATGATTCACTTCTGATCATGAACATGACCTCAAAACCAGGTACAAATGATGACCATCTCTTCTACATTGACTCAGGATGCTCAAATCATATGGCTGGCAATGTAGCTCTACTCTCTGACCTTGAAGAACAAAAAGGTAAGCATCAAGTACAAACAGGTGATGACACCAAGCACTCAATAGTTAAAGTTGGAAATGTTAAGACTTGTGATGGAAATCAGAACTTGTTGAGTAGGGTACTATATGTACCAACCATTACAAAAAATCTAATGAGTGTTGGATAGATTGTGGAGAAAGGTTTGTAGGTTAGGTTCAACCAATTTGGAGCATTTGTGGAAGATCCTAAGTAGGGGTTCAAAAGGATTGCTAAAGGAGAAAAGACAGGTAGACTTTTTTCTTTTGAGCTAGAAGATACAAAGAATATTGCACTTTACAGTTATAATGATCAAACACTTTCAATGCTTGAGATTTGGCATAAAAGATTAGGGCATGTAGGAGAAAGAACCTTGAAACAGATATGCAGGGATCAATGTGTAATTGGAATACCCAATGTTTCCAAACAACATATGGTATATAAATGTGGAGCTTGTCAGCTTGGGAAGTCTCACAGATTACCCTTCTCAAGGAAAGGCTACATGCATGAGGACTATCTAGAACTTGTCCATACAGATGTATGGGGACCAAGCAAAGACCCCTCAATCTCAGGATCAAGGTACTATGTATCTTTTATTGATGATTATAGCAGATGGACTGTATTGTACTTTATGAAGCACAAAGATGAATTGTTCAATTGTTTTAAAAAGTATCTTGCACTTGTTGAGAATCAGACAGGGAAGAATCTAAAGAACCTAAGGTCAGATGGAGGAGGTGAGTACTTCTCCAATGAGTTTGAAACCTTCTTGCAGGATAGAGGAATCAAGAGAGAAGTCACCACAAGGTATACTCCTGAATAGAATAGGGTAGTTGAGAGAAGAAATAGGTTGATTGTTGAAACAACTAGGTCAATGTTAAATGAAAAGAAATTACCTAATTACCTATGGGCAGAGAGTGTCTCTACTGCCACTTACCTCATAAACAGGTTACCATCTAAGTCCCTTGATGGGATGACTCCTTATGAAGCATGGCATGGGAAGAGACCCTCACTTGATCATTGCAGGATATTTGGATGTGTAGCATATGTACACATTCCTTCTCAGATAAGAGGTAAGCTAGACCCTAATGCTAAGAAGTGTATCTTTATTGGATATGATCTAAATCAGAAGGGGTACAGATTCTACAACCCTTCAAATAAGGGATTCATGGTTAGTAGAGATGTTGTCTTTGATGAAAATGATTCTTGGTATGAGAATGAATGCAGGAAGTTTAAACTACCCTATGACTTGGAGGAGGAGTTTCCAAGTCTTACTAAGGAGGAACCTACTCAGAATGAAGACTCAAATTCAGATGATGAAGACATTATCAATCTTGAAGAGTTCAAGGCATGGAAGTCCAAGGACAAGGTCAAGATGAAGAAACTTGAAGGCATACCTAAATCTTCAAATCAACCAATCAGAAGATCACAAAGGGAGAGCAAAAAACCTATCAGATATGGGTATGATACATCTCTTGTTACTAAACACTCTGTTTCTAAAGACTTGTCAATTGAAGAACCAGGAACATATGAAGAAGCAAAGAACAAGACAGAATGGAAAGAAGTTATGGATGAGGAGATTGAAGCACTCAAAGAAAGTGACACATGGGAACTAGTACCAAAGAAAGAATCCATGAAGGTAATTGGATCTAGATGGATCTATAAAATCAAAAGAAATTTTGATGGGTCAATAAGCAGGTACAAAGACAGATTGGTGGCCAAGGGTTTTGCACAAACCCAAGGCATTGACTATGAAGAAACTTTCTCATCTGTAGCCAAAATGCCAACTATCAGGGTGTTGGTTAGTGTGCCTGCATCTAAAAATTGGAACATGTATCAATTGGATGTAAAAAATGCTTTCTTGAATGGATGGATTTCAGAGGAGGTATATATGTCACAACCTCTTGGCTATGAAGATCAAAACAAGGTAACATATGTGTGGAAATTGAATAAATCTCTTTATGGATTGAAGCAAGCACCTAGAGCATGGAATCACAGGTTGACCACATACCTTCAAGACCAAGGATTTGTCATGAGCAAGGCAGATACTTCTCTATTTATCAAGAGAAGTAATTCAGAGGTAATATACCTATGTGTATATGTTGACGATATCATACTTACAGGTAATGATGTCAATGGAATCAGACAAATCAAGAACCAGATGATGAAGGAGTTCAAGATCAATGATCTTGGTCTACTAAAGTACTTTCTTGGACTTGAGTTAGTTTATACTAACTCTGGAATCTACATTACTCAGAAAAAGTACATACAAGATATGTTGAAGAAGTTTCATTTGCAGGATGCAAAAGTTGCAAGCACTCCAATGGAGGTAAACCTAAAACTAAGTGCTCATGAAGGTGATGAAATTGATGATGTCATAGGGTACCAAAGCATTGTGGGTAGTTTGAATTATGCAACTTTAACAAGGATAGATATTGCATATGGAGTTAGTGTGCTAAGCCAGTTCATGCACAAGCCAAGGGTACCTCACTTAGAAGCTGTCTAGAGAATTCTAAAGTACCTCAAGGGTACTCAAAATCATGGTTTGTATTTCCCTTACACTTCAGACTTAGACATTAAGATCTATTCAGATGCAAATTGAGCAGGATGCAAGGATGATAGGAGGAGCACTTCAGGATACATTTCATTTGCAGGTGATAAACTAATATCATGGTCTTCAAAGAAGCAAACTACTGTTGCTTTATCTTCTACAGAGGCAGAGTATAGAGGATTGCCAAATGCCACTCAAGAAGCCATATGGATCAAGTTATTGTATAGAGAATTGGGTTTGTATACTAGCTCACCTTTGATCTTTGGAGACAACACAAGCTCACTTCACCTTGCAGCTAATCCTATCTATCATGCTAGGACCAAGCATATAGAGGTCCATTACCATTATGTGAGAGAGAAGCTATTAAACAAGGACATTCAACTCAGTTATGTATCAACCAACATGCAGTGTGCAGATTTGTTAACTAAAGCTTTGGATGGAACAAAACTATGCAGGTTCAAATTAATGATTGGATTGCACGATATACATGAAGACTGAAGGATGAAGACCAAGCCAAAATGTTTGGCTTGAGGGGGAGTTATTGGTACAATTCACAAGCCTACACATTTGGCTTGTAATCCATACACATATGGAGAAGCGTAGGAACTAATGCTTGAAGATAATTACCCATTTATCTTTGTGTAAAAGTCACATTTGACTTTAGAATCTTTGTAAACACCTACCTAAAGGAACTCGTGGAAAAGTTAGCTTTGATTGATGGAATATCTCCTAGGATGTAGGAGCATGATTATAGGGAGCCAAAAGTTTGAATTCAAATTCAAACTTTTGACTCAACCACTATAAAAGTAAACATCAAAAAGTCACGGGCAAGACTCATCATTCTCGAGCTTCTTAGTATCAATTCTGAGCGTGTGTGAGGCCTATACTATAGCCCACACCTATCTAAACCATTAGGCAATGATCTTCATGCCTATGGCATTGTATACAAGTGTTCATTAATACATACATCTACATTGTTCATTTCTAAGTTCTCTGTCATAGTACTTGAAAGTCTGTCAACTTGTGGAGATCATATCTCACTCAATTCTTCACCAAATTCAAAGATCGATAGCTTGTCGGAACCAAGTCAAAGTTGTCTACATGCTATCAAAATTTGAGGGATTTCTATTCAGCCGTTTCAGAGAAAAGGTTTTCGGAGTGATCACTGGTCAAAGTCTGCAATAGTCCTAAAATATCGGGGGTAAAGGTTTACTTGCTAAATTGATTTCTCTGAGCATAGTTGATTTTTTTATATCATTCCACTTGGAATTGTTAGCTTGCTAAGGTAATTAGTTAAGCCTAAAAGGAATTTTTCCAATTCCTACTGTGTTGGTCATATTGAGCAAAAGTTACAGCAGGTGTCAAGTAAAAAATAGAAGGTTTTCTTGAAAGCTTGAAATTCAAAGTAGTCTGTTTTGATCCTATCTTTGCATAAATCATTTCCAAAGTACATAGGCCATTTTATGAAGTCATTGGAAAGCTAAGTAGGTCTACTTATCAACTCTGAAGCATACAAGGGCTGGTACAAAGCAGGGTTTGGCAATACCTACTCACTCTCTTGGAGTGTCCATCCATCATTCCCAAAAACTCTTACATGAGTGCTTCCTCTTTTGCTACTACCCGATTAGTAGTATGGACCAAAACACTAAGCATCTTATTATACAAAGCTTTTTTTTTAGATATACTCAATACTCCACCTGCATGTGACTGCAAATGATCCATGGTACTCTAAGTTGTATGGCCACCATTATGAGGAGAAGCCTTGAAGAGAGTCTAGACATTTTTTATGAGGTCTACATGAGACCAGCAAAAGTTCTAGATGATCTATGTGAGTCTAGTCAGAAATCTAGCTAGGGCATATACTTTAGTTGCATCGAAATTCTGGAGGTTATGACAATTTGGTAGTCAACCAGTCAAGAACTACGATGATGTGTATGGAATCCTAGAGGAAGTCTGGAGGTGGGTAGTCAAGCTATCCTAAATTATGGTGATCAATTCGGTACACGAGTGGACAATATCATCATTGTATTTACATTGCTACTCATAATTTGAGAAATTGAGTTCTCTCTCTCTATCTGTGTACATTTCTTTTAGTGTGTTTTGCCTCTCATTACTCTACCTGACAATCCAATTCCACTGCATTATTCATCTTGATCATTTATTTTCTAACATGTTTAATAAGTAAAGCAAGGCTTGATTACTAAAAAGAATTTTAATTTGTTGGCCAATAGATAATGATGAAATTTCTTCACTACGTACACCATTCTTAAACCCTCTCATTTCATGGTAGTGTAATTTCTCTCAACTGCATTTAATTGTTTGCTAGCATCGAAAATCGGAAAATCAATATGGACCTCCATTAAGGGTTGTGAAAGAATTCAACCTATAACATAATGTGATGCATCCACATGAACATGACTTCAATCTGTTGCTTTCAGGATGGGAGTAGTGTTGAACTATTTTCTGAGCTCTAGGAATGATTGTCTACATTCACTACTACACTCAAAGTGTGAGTGCAATTCATAAAGTTATTTTTCAATGGCAACAAACATGTGGTAGAAGATCTATAGTATCAATAGTGCCCCATGAAGACTTGAACCTCCTTGGTGACTGTAGGATAAGGAAATTCAAAATCACTTTTACTTTATCTTCATCTATAGAGATCCCATTCTTGGATGCTATGCAACCTAAGTTTTTTTCCTTGCCTAACCATGAAGACACACTTTTTAGGACCTAAGCAGACCTTTTAGGTCCTACACTTCCCAAAGTTTTTTTTTTGGAGTGGGAATATGTTGTTTTCATTGATCTGAGTATGAGCATAAATCATCCGCATAGACTTCCATGCATTTCAGATGAAATTTCTCGAACACATGGCATATCAATATTTGAAACATCATAAGAGCATTGTCAACCCAAAAAGCATGAGACAAAGCGCATATATCCACCATTCACTAGTTAAACTTACTTTATGTTGGTCTTGGGGTTCAACAACCACTTGGTTATAGCTTGAGAAACCATCAAGGAAGTTATAGACTTCCTTGCACATAGCATTCCAAAAGGTGGTCTGTAATCAAAAGTGGATAGCTATCTCTAATCCTTGCAACATATACTTTCTTGAGATTGATGTACACTCTCAAATCTCAATTCTTCTTTGGGACTATCATAATGTGTGACACCCATTCTATGTGCTCTATCTTGTAAGTGAATCCTACAACTACTAGCTTGTCAATCTCTTTTTTAATCTTGGCCAAGTAATTGTCATTATAGGTGTATGTCCTTTGGTTTACTTTTATTAGCATCTACAACCAGGGGGATTCTATGAAAATAGATCTTGGGATCTCCGCCCTTAAGATCCATGTACTTCCAAGCAAAGACATCTCAATATTCTCTTAGTAGAGTTAGAAAATTTTCTTCTCTTCTTACCCATAAATCACAACATTGGCAATGAAGGTAGTTTTTTTCTTTCTCCTTCTTCAGTGGTATGGCTATGGTCACTCTTTGTGGCATAGCTTGTGCAACCTCTACCATCTTCTAGCACAAGACTAACCTTTCCCTTCCTAAACCTCCTCTAGGTTAGCATTATTCATGGTACTATAAGCCCGGTCTTGTAGTTATTGTCATTTGATATGCCTTTAAGAATGTCAATAAGTCTTTAGGCATAGGGTCTACTAGAATTGGTTCTACTAGTGCCTCATGTGATTCCTCCTAGGTCTATCTTGAACTGGACTCACTTGGCATGATGATGGACTCACTTGGCATGATGATCGTTCATAATTTCTATGAGATTCATTGAGCATTTTATTCTTTTCTTGTTCTTTTTATAGGTTTTCTTGTAGGTCATTCACACTTTGTTTACATTTTTCTTTATTTTCACTTTCCTTGCTTTCTAATATTTTGTTGTTTTTCTTAATGGAACCTCATATCTATCTTTGGTGTTCTCTATTATTCTAGGGTTTCAACCTTCTTCCTTTTCATCATTTGGATTGAAAATTTCAAATTGTGTTTGGACTTCCTAATGTTGCGCTTGGCTTGTGGTTACTTCTTCCACTAATTTTGAGGTATCTTGCCCTATCAAAGCTTGACTACCTATCTTGCTGACAAGTAAACAATTGAATCGGTGACTATAACCTAACAAAATAGCTAATCACCATGACAAATAGGGTGTTCAAGGCTCCAACCATGATCATGTATGTGCAAAGAAAACAAGAAGATGCAAGTACCAACCAAGATAAAAAACAATCTCTCACATAACCATGTGCAATCAAGAAGTAGATCCATATACAAGTGGCATAACCACAATGCCACTATACATGCACTGACAAAATTAGAATCTCAAATCAAAGATGAAATGGTATAAGCTAGGATTTGTATCACATACATGTCATGAATTGACATAACCCACTCTACTCTTATGAGGAGGTGTTTGTTTATGGATCATTCATATTTAGTGCCCTTAATCTCCAAACATTAGCTTGCACACCAAGTAATATCTCTAAAATAAATGCAAGTCAAAAAATAGAACCTCAAAAAGCATTTAGGATTTTTTAGTGAAAATCTCCTTCTCTTTATTTTTCTCTTTTAGTGATGTTAAGCTCTTTCTTGGATACAAAAAAACACCAAAAACCTTAATTAAAGTTCTATAGCTCAATTTATGTGCAAAATACTCAATCACTCTCATGATCATGTTGACTTGTAGTATTATATGTCTATGTTTCGGAATGTTGATTTCTACAAACTTCAATTTTCACCTTTTAAGAAGTAGAAGATGTTTCTCTTAGTGACATGATGTTATTTGAATCACCCTAAGTTTAGATTTGTAACTCATGCTAATATCAAAATATTGTATTGCCATAGCAAAGTGATTGCCGACTTCATAAGTGGTTCTCTGTATTTCGAATTTTTGATGCTTGAGAATTTTGAACCTAAACATGAAATCTTCTAAAAACCTATATATCTTATTCTCAGTTATGTAAAACACTTTGAACTAACTCAATCCAAGAAAATTATAGCCAAGCTGCATGAAACAAAATATGAGCAGAATGCCACTATACATGCACTAACAAAACCATGATCTCAAATCAAAGATGAAATGGCATAAACTAAAATTAGTACCACTCCATTCTATTATACATCTCAAAACTTGAGACGATTTGCTCTACCCTCATGTGGAGGATCATCCATCATAGATCATAACACAGTCAATGCCCTCAAGCTCTAAACCAATAGCTCACACACAAGAAATCTCTCTCATGGAAGTTCCAAATGAAAATGAACCTCCAAAAGTAATTAGGGTTCCTATGGTGAAAATCTAATGCTCTGTATCTTGTTATTTGAGTGCTAATAAGCTATGAGTCTCAATTCTTTTCTCCCATAAAAAAATGTGCATTTGTTGTCATTTTGAACTTGATCTGCAACACTATCTCTATGTATTTTCATTTTCGACATTGGTTCATACAAGACATGTAGTCTAATGCAAGTGATAATTTCTTGGAATCTAGGGCTCTCTTTGAGATGTTGTCATCTTTATGGTTTTAAGTCGTACGTGTGAATCTACCTCATATCTTGATGTTTTATTTAAGGATTATGAATCTTTAAACTATTCTCCAATTTGGTGCATATTTTTCATTGCAACCTAAGTTTTTCAAAGTAACTTATAGATGCTATTGTACCATAGCTGAAAAGAATTGTCTTTAAAAACTCTTTTACCATCTATTATAAGTTGATTTCCAAGGCAAGAAATCTTTTTAGTTGTAGAGAGATGCTTTGAGTCTTCTCTAATGTTTTTTTCCTCATTCGAGTTAGGTCTGGTGCTAACTCATCTCTTCTCTCATTGCAAGAATGAGAGGGACAAAAGTTCACTTTGAACTACACCAAACTCATGTGTACTCTTTAACTTACTCAAGTTTGACTCTTTGACTTCAGCCCCGAAGGGTTGAGCCTTATTAAGTTTCTTGATCCACCTACAAATGTGAAAAGATCCATGACAACACGATAGTTTTCAACATATTGTGAAGCATTACCGCTCATATCATGTGGGTGTGATGTAGGGGACTTTGCCTTGACCTTTAGCATACATAGTCAAGGGTTCAAATCCCATCCAGAAAAGGATGTTTCATCTGTATGTGCATGTCTATGGTCTATATGATCCTTGTCTATAAGATCGGACCCCCCACCCCCCTTATGAGGGTGCTGGTATATGACTTCACCCTTACCAATGTCGGACAAAATGTCAATGGGATTCTTTTACTACACTAACATTGTTCCATCACTTTTAGTGACATCCTCTTTGCTTTCGACAGAATAACAAGGGACATTTGTGTAGCTACGGTTCTGCTCGCGAGAGAGAGAGAGAGAGAGAGAGAGAGAGAGAGAGAGAGAGATCTACAACCGCGAAAGCAGGTTACATTTTTTTGCGACGGCGGTCTTGCTGTCGGGATAACTCACAGCCATGTCGTCGCAGACGGGCAAGCCCTTTGGAACTTCATGTGCTCATGGAGCGAGTGCTCACGGGGTGTCCCTCTAAGCTCGCCCCCTGTCCATGACAGAGAGCTCCTTGCTGTGCCTAACCCTTCTCCTGAGAAAGCTGCAACATGGAAGTTCAATGCAACGAAGGAAATAGAATCGGTGGACAACGGAGAAGAGTCCTCCATCTCAACAGGAAATGCTAGTGCAGATCGACCACAAGGTTCTGCTTCACTTAAGAATGGTTTGGCTTTCATAAATGTTGTTGTGGAAGTCTGTTATGTTGCTTATACTTATAACTTTTTCAAGCTTTCATGTTTTGTAACTTAAGAATGGTCTGGCTATCATAAATGTTCTTGAGAAAGTCTGTTATATTTTCTACACCATTTTCTGTAACCCGATAATCACCTATTAAATTTTGTAGATTGCATATAATTTACTTCACTCAATCATCTATATCAAACTTGACATTCATATGGTTTCTCGCCCATGGTTCAATCGTTGTACAGGAGATTGCATTCATTGTATTCACAATACAAGTATGACATGCATAGCAGATACAAGGTACACACATACCTTCTTTGGACATAACATTGTCCGTGCAACCGATTAATCTTGCTTACATTGCTGTATTTACAGACTTACATTGTTCGTGCACTCTTCTCTGCTGTGCAATAAGCAAATATAGCAAAGGAAGTGGTTCACTCTTCTTTGCAAGTCTCTTACTCTTGTCATCTTTTTACAAGCACAATCAAACTTAAAGCATGAGTGTATCAATCTAGTATCTTTGTGTGTATGTCTGCAAGAAACTAATGTATACTCAATCTCTTAGGGAATCCTCGATGCCTGATTAATGGTGTTTTGCCAAATAAAGATCATAGTTAAGAGAAGACAACCCTAAACAAATCAAGTAAAAGAGCTCATTTGACTTAAATGATGAGCATCTTCATCATTACACTACGAGTGTGGGCAGTAAATGATCTCTATGGTGCAATTTCTACAGTGTTCAAGAATGCATTACTATGCTAAGCCAGCAAAGAGAGCTCTCAAATCTTAGTAGATAATAAAGTCAGCCAAGAGAGAAAGCCTTTTAAAATGTGGTCCTCCCTAATGAAGATAAAAAACCAAAGAATGTATTTCTTACAGATCAATATTAGCACCATGAATTATATTATGTCTCTTACATTCTAGACTAATTGACATCACTCAAAGTATGGTCTTCAAGGTGGATAAGAATTATACATTCTAAATATGAAATAGAGCATTCTTCCATGAGTCTAATAGTTAAGATAACCAATCTTCAATATCTCACATTACAAGTGAGTGTTAAAAATTGTTTTGAATTAAATCTCTAACACTAGTGAGTGTTAAAAAATGTTTTGAATTAAATCTCTAACACTTTATGGAGAAACGTTTCTTTGATGAGTTAAATGAATTTCATCTTTTGAGAGCTAAACATCCCACTATAATATTATCACCAATCCTCTAATTAGATGTTATACATGATGTTCCTTCTCGAATTTCTAATAGTGACAACATCCTCATAGCGTAACCATTGTCTAGTACTCAAAGCAAATGTACTCTAGTGTTCATACTTTATGAATGCATTAGCAAAACTTTGGGGTATTTGAGGAAAAGTTTATGTAACACATCTTAGTTTTCATTATATTTGGATTATTCCTTAATGGAGATTACCTTGAGTCTCTATAGGGTCTCTAAGGTCAACTATGGTCTTTGGGTACTCCTTTTAAGAGAGATGGGACTTGCATTTAGGATGAAACTAAAGATCTAATGATTCATAATGATGCATGCAAAATTTTGGTCTCTTTTCATGAAAACCATTGATCTATTGGTCATCTAAGGACTAAGAACCATTCCTAGGCACAAAAGATTTTGTTTGACCTTTACCATTGATCTAGAGTCCATCCATGAATCCACTTGGGTTTTTAACTCTACATGGTTTCTCATACCATATAGGAAAAAAATTATCCCACGCTCTCAAGAGGAGACCAAAAATCAAATTTTTAATGAGTTGGATGTAATCTCTTAGCTCTTCATTTAATATCACTTCTAATGTAGAGGAAAATAAAAATGTTCCTTCAAGTCATTGGAATCTTTATTATCATTCATCAATCTTTCAATGTTACTAGTGTAATTTGAACATATTGGGACAATCCACTCTGATTGCATAGTTTAAAGTACAAGCATCTTATAATGATTGAAACAATGGATAATAATGTTACTGTGAACACTTCATTGTCTTCTTTTCCTAACCCCCAATTAGACTTCATGATTCTATCCTTTTTTTCTAGAAAATATAACTGAAAAGAAATCGAAGCTTCTAGCATGTGAGAGCTTCTATCTTTAGAATGTTTTTTTCAAAAGCACATCTTTATGTGCTTGTCCTATCATATTTATGAACTTTATGGCGTGTTTTTGGGAGAAATTCATGAATTAATGAAGATCCCTTTCTTGGAAATTCTTGTATTCCCAAAAGAAAATTTCACCTTAAATATGATAGGAGCAACATGCGATTGACAAAATAGAAGAATATACCATTTCATTTAATGTCTTATCTTTAGGAAGTATCTCATTTTTTAAAGATCACGTTTCTACAAGATTGTTGGGGATGCACATCAAGGACTCATCTAATGCTTTTACAAAGTTTGTTATTCACCACAGTCGGCTTTATCAATAAACAATGATCATTTCTTAAAAAAAAAGATTGGTTTCTAAGCCTCATTTCCTCTTTACACTTGTTTTTACATCTCCCCTTTGCTTTGTTTGGATGCTCCATGCAACAAGCAAGGATAACAATAATTATACTCTTGAATTGAATACTCAAAAAGATTCCCTAGTGATTGTGATGTATACTTCTATAGTCCTTCATGCCAAGTTCCTTCGATTTCTAGGATTGAGAGTATATTGACTCGATCTGTCCAGAATTTATTCATTGAACTTGTCACTCAGAAGGAAAATTAAGAGATGTGATTATTATGGTACCTCCAAAACATTTGAGGACTAATTTTTACCAAGATAGCTTGTTTAAAGAAAAGGATTTCCTAAGAATCGACTATATCAAGATGCGCCACAACAATGAATTCCATGGTATTTATGAAATCCTCCCATGTTTTAGTGAAGATGTGCATCTATGGATTGAATATAGGATCAAGTGGTATAAGTTATTGAAAAATGTTTCTCTTTGTTAGCCCTTCTTGCATGGCCAAAGACAAAAGAACTTATCATAATCAAGGAAGATTTCATTTGAACATAGGGAGAGCTTCTACGAATGCATTCTTATACGACTTGCAAATATCATCCATATTTAATGAGGATTTATTTATTTTTTAGATGGTACTTATGAGAGATTTTATCTCCATTATTATCTTGCACTCATACTAGAAAGCTATAAGGTGATGGATCTAATTCACTTTGCATGGTTCTTGTGAGATCCCATTAGGAAGATTCCAATGGCTTGAAGGAACATTTTATTTTCCACTACATCAAAAGCGATATTAAATAAAGATCTGAGAGATTACATCCAACTCATAAAAACATTGATTTTTGGTCTCCTCTTGAGAGCGTGGGACACTTTTTCCTACATGAATTGAGAAACCATGTAGAGTTAGAAACCGAAAAGGGTTGAATGTTGGACCTTGGATGCACTCTAGATCAATGATAAAGGTCAAACAAAATCTTTGGTGCCTAGGGATGGTTCTTAGCCCTTAGATGACCAATAGAGCAATGGTTTTCGTGAAAAGAGACCAAAATTTTGCATGCATCATTATGAACCATTAGATCTTTAGCTTCATCTTAAATGCAAGTCCCTTGTCTCTTAAAAGGAGTACCCAAAGACCACAGTTGACCTTAAAGACCCCATAGAGACTCTCAAAGTATTCTCCATTAAGAAACAATCCAAATAGAATGAAACCTTAGATGTGGTAAATAAACTTTCCCTCAAATATCCCAAAGTTTTCCTAATGCATTCATAAAGTATGCACACTAGAGTATATATTTCCTTTGGGTACTAGAGAATGGTTACATTATGAGGATGTTGTCATTGTCAGAAATTTGAGAAGGAACATGATGTATAACATCCAAATAGAGGATTGGTGATCATATTATAGTGGGAGATTGAGCTCTCAAAAGATGAAATTCATTCGCTTAACTCATCAAAGAAACGTTTCTCCATAAAGTGTTAGAGATTTAATCCAAAACAATTTTTAACACTCACTTACTTGTAATGTGAGATATTGAAGATTTGTTATCCACAACTAATAGACTCATGGAATAACGCTCTATTTCATATTTAGAATGTATAACTATGTTCGTATCAAGAGAGGGGGGGGGGGGGGATTCTCTCATTCTCTTTCAAAAGAAAAGAGAACAAAAAGAATTCCATTTAACATCCTATTCTTTGAAAAAAAATACACGTTGAATCTCTTTAGTTGAAATAAGTAGATTTTTTTTTCTTAGTGATAGATCATCTCGTTTATATCTAAGATAAGGATTACATATATTTACTTCTTGTGCAAGAGTAAAAAATCCTAGCGTTATCTTCAGTGGGAGTAAGTGTAGCTGACTGCTAAAGAGAGACTTGGAAAGATGTGTCACAATTTCTATGTACAATATTGGTGAATAACTAGGTCAAGTGTCACTCCTAGCAAGGGATGGTTTAACGGTACCTTAAGAGAGAAGATTAGGAAGTAATCCCATCCATGGCTTTTGGAGCTAGTGGTTAGCCCATCATACTCCTATCTAGGAGATTGTGAGTTCAATTCCTCACATTGGTATCAGAGCCTAGTTGAGGAACTTGGGCCAAATGGAGGTAAAGCACCTTATTTGATGGGCACTTGGAAAAGCGTTTGTCTTTCGTGAGTGTGAAACTAGCCTTAGATGAAAGTGCATGAGCATTTGGGCACCCACACAAGGTGGGATAGATAAAAAATTGACCCAAGCATTAGAGTTTGAGGTTGGTGGAAGCACTCATGCATGGAAAGTGGGTCCAAGAGAGTCAGACATCTCCACAAGTGAGCATTCAGGGCAATGCTCAATCTAAGGGGAAAAGAGTCACATAATCCTAATAGGGGATGGTTGAGCCATACCTGAAGAGAGAGGATTAGGAAGTAATCCTCATCCATAGCTTTTGGGGTTAGTGGTCACCCCATCATACTCCTAGCTAGGAGGTTGTGAGTTCAATTCCTCACATTAGGAAGCTTAATAGTGGCATTTGGTTCAACGGTAACCAAATGTGTCTAACCACCTTGAAGACCAAACTTTCAGTTATGTCAATTAGTTTAGAATATAAGAGACATAATCTAATTATAGTGCTTATATTGATTTGTAAGAAGTACATTCTTTGGATTGTTATCTTCATTAGGTAGAGCCACATTTTAAAAGGCAGTGTGGAATCATCTGATCAATTTTGAAGGGAATTTATCATCTACTAAGACGAGAGCTTTCTTGGTTGGCTTAGGCCTTCGGTGAATGCATAGTAATGCATTCTCGAACACTGTAGAAATTGCACCATAGAGGTCATTCACTACCAATAACTCATAGTGTAATGATGAAGAAACTCACCTTTTAAGTCAAATGAGTTCTTGTTGATTCCCTTAGGGCTGTCTTCTCTTAACTATGATCTTCATTTGGCAAAACACTATTAATCAGGCATCAAGGATTCCCTCATAGATTGAGTGTAGAAGTATGAAAACATTGGAGGATTTTGTTAGACATACCAAAGTCCTCAATTGGAAATGTCAGTGTATAAAAAACATCATGGCCAATCATTTTCCATTGTTTGGAAATGAGACTTGATAGCCTACATTAGTTTCTTGCACACATACACACAAAGAGAGACTAGATTGAAACACTCATGCTTTGAATTTGATTGTTCTTATAAAAGGATGACGAGAGTAAGAGACTTGTGAAGAAGCATGATCCACTTGCTATGCCGCATTTGGTTATTGCATAGCAGAGAAGACCCAAAACAAAGCCTGGTAAGTTTTGTAAATACAACAACCTAAGCAAGATTAATCGGTTGCATGAACAATGTTATGTCCAGAGAAGGTATGTACCTTGTATCTGCTATGCATGTCATACTTATATTGCTAATACAATAAATGCAATCTATTGTACAACAATGGAACCATAGGCGAGAAAGCATCTTCATGTCAAGTTTGATATATATGATTGACTAAAGTAAGTTATATGCAATCTACAAAATTCATTGGTGATTATTGGGTTACAAAAAATGGTGATGGAAATATAATAGACTTTCACAACAACATTTATGAAAGCCAAACCATTCTTAAGTTACAAAACTTGAAAGCCTCAAAAGAATATAAGCAATATAAGAGACTTTCACAGCAACATTTATGAAAGCCAAACCATTCTTAAGTTCACATTTCTATTGCATAGTACATACCTGCAAAGCACTAGAACCATGATGAAGGATCACCTGCATGCAAACCTTCATATTTGGCACTGAACTTGTGACGACAATAGCTCCTCTCTTTCACGTAAATGGACTACTTGGAGTTATTGCCAAGAATGTGGAATCCTCTAAAAGCCGCTTCAAAGTATCGTGAGGGAGTGCAACACAAATCTCAACATCACCTTCCCCTAGCTTTGGGTTCCCCCCAAAAAGGACAATTTCTCCCAGTGAGGGCACTCTCGGGGACCTTACTGCACTTGGCTTGCCCCATCCAAAGTCAACTTCATATGCAGGAAATCTTGGTGAGCTTGCAACATTGATGCTCATACCCTTTGGCAATTGTGGGAGTATATATGGAAAGAAATCGTTTCCAGGAGTCTCCAGCCAGTTCAGAAAACCTGCAAGACCGTCTTGGACAATGGCGACCACTGTCGCATGGATTCGAGCTGCTGTGGCATTCAATGGCTCAGCGCATACTCTCGCGGAGGTGGATTCACTGATGTCAAATGCGATTGCGTTTCCGAAGAACGTTGATGGCAAGCGAGGGCTGACACGGTTGCGACAATTAGCAAGGACAACGAAGAAGGTTGGCTCATGGGATGGCCTCTGTCGAGCACGCGTGATATGCTTCCATAAGTGCGCACACATGACCTCATAAGATGTGTGGACGCCACCATCTTCAGCCTTGAGTTGCCTTATCGCAGAAGATGGCATGATAAACAAGCATTGAACAAGATCAGATGAAGCAGAACGTTGTGGTCGATCTGCACTAGCGTTCCCTGCTGAGATGGAGGACTCTTCTCCGTTGTCCACCGATTCTATTTCCTTCGTTGCATTGAACTTCCATGTTGCAGCTTTCTCAGGAGAAGGGTTAGGCACAGCAAGGAGCTCTCTGTCATGGACAGGGGGCGAGCTTAGAGGGACACCCCGTGAGCACTCGCTCCATGAACACATGAAGTTCCAAAGGGCTTGCCCGTCTGCGACGACATGGCTCTGACTTATCCCCACAGCAAGACCGCCGTCGCAAAAAAATGTAACCTGCTTTCACGGTTCTCTCTCTCTCTCTCTCTCTCTCTCTCTCTCTCTCTCTCTCTCTCTCTCTCTCTCTCTCTCTCTCTCTCTCTCTCTCTCTCTCTCTCTCTCTCTCCACGGAGACGGCCATACCTGGATGGAGAGAAGAGGGCTGTTATCCTTGGAGTGATCTATATGCTGGCAAAGGTGCCAAAATAGTGGACGCATTTGGAACCCCGCGTGTGCAAGCTGCGACATCGGTGCATCTACAAAGGCCTCCACAAATTCCACACCCGCATCGTTGCAGTCGATGGCAAGACGGCCCTCCTTCGTCAGCCGCCCACACCACGGATAGTAGTACACCAAGCACTGTGCCAGGCTCTTCTTCAGTCTCGCTACCACTGTCGTCTGTTCGTCCGCCACCGCCTCATAGAAGACAACCCTTTGGTTGTAATGGACGTACCTCCAGACGACGTCGAGACAGGAGAGGAAGAAGCTACGTCTCTCGGTGGGCGTCTCTGGAACCACAGTCTCCCGCCCTCTAATGATTACTCCCGCTTCTTCGCAGCCCGAATCCGCCATCGCTGCGGACCGATTGCCACTTATCCTGCTCTGCGTGTCCTTCTAAAGAGCCCTGTATCCAATACCGTTGGTATCACGTTCTCCTGTTAGAGATGCTACACAGCTTTCAACAATGGAGTGCCCAATGGAGTGTTTAGTCCAAAGTAAAGTAGGCATCTCGCTTTCAACAATGGAGTGCCCAATGGACTGAGTGTTCAGTCCAAAGTAAAGTAGGCATCTCTCTCTCTCTCTCTCTCTCTCTCTCTCTCTCTCTCTCTCTCGTGAGCAGAACCGTAGCCACACAAGTGTTGTTCTTATTCTGTTAAAAGTCTAAATAATTGACTTCAGATTAACACCATAACGGCAAAGAGGATGTCACAAAAAATGATGGAACAATGTTAGTGTAGTAGAAGAATCCCATTGACATTTTGTCCCACATTGATAAGAGTGGACTCATACACCACCGCCCTCATAAAGGGGAGGAAGATCCGATCTTATAGACAAGAATCATATAGACCATAGACATGCTTATAAAGATGAAACATCCATTTTTGGATGGGATTTGAACCCTTGACTATGTATGCTGGAGGTCAAGGCAAAGTCCCCTTCATCACACCCACATGATATGAGCGGTAATGATTCACAATATGTTGAAAACTATCGTGTTGTCATGGATCTTTTCACATTTATAGGTGGATCAAGAAACCTAATAAGGGCTCAACCCTTGGGGTCTGAAGTCAAAGAGTCAAAGTTGAGTAATTTAAAGAGTATACATGAGTTTGGTGGTGTAGTTCAAAGTGAACTTTTGTCCCTCTCATTCTTGCACTAGAGAAGAGATGAGTTAGCACCATACCTAACTCCAATGAGGAAAAAACCATTAGAGAAGACTCAAAGCATCTCTCTACAACTAAGAAGATTTCTTGCCGTGGAAAACAACTTATAAAAGATGGTAAAAGAATTTTGAAAGACAATTCTTTTCAACTATGCTAGAGTAGCATTCAAGGGTGCTTACTATAAGTTTTTGGAAATGATAACTTTCAATGCTTACTATAAGTTAGTTTGAATCCAATTAGGTTGCAATGAAAAATATGCACCAAATTGAAGAATAATTTAAAGATTCATAATCTTTAAATAAAACATCAAGACATGGGGTAGATTCACCAGTACGACTTGAAACCAAAAAAGTGACGACATCTGAAAGAGAGCCCTAGATTCCAAGAAATTATCACTTGCATTAGACTACATGTCTTGTTTGAACCAACGTCGAAAATGAAAAATACATAGAGATAGTGTTGCAGATCACGATGAAAATGACAATAGATGAACATTTTTTAATGGGAGAAAAAATTGAGACTCGGAGCTTATTAGCACTCAAATAAAAAAATCGAGAGCATTAGATTTTCACCATAGGAACCCTAATTACTTTTGGAGGTTCATTTTGATTTGGAACTTCCATGAGAGAGATTTCTTGTATGTGAGCTATTGGTTTGGAGCTTGAGGGCATTGACTATGTATGATCTATGATGGATGCTCCCCCACATGAGAGTAGAGCAAATTATATCAGGTTTGTACATGTATAATGGAATGGAGTGGTACTAATTTTTAGTTTATGCCATTTCATCTTTGATTTGAGAGCATGGTTGTCACATGTATAATGGAATGGAGTGGTACTAATTTTTAGTTTATGCCATTTCATCTTTGATTTGAGAGCATGGTTGTAGTGCTTGTACATTGGCATTGTGCTCGTATTTTGTTTTATGTGACTTGGATATAATTTTCTTGGATTGAGTTGATTCAAAGTCATTCATGTAACTGAGAATAAGATATATAGGTTTCTAGAACATCTCATGTTCAGGTTCAAAATTCTCAAGCATCAAAAATTTGAAATGAAGAGAACCACTTATGAAGTCTGAAATCACTTTGCTACGGCAATACAATATTTTGATATCAGAATGGGCTACAAATCTAAACTTAGGATGATTCAAATAACATCATGTCACTAAGAGAAACATATTCTACTTCTTTAAAGGTAAAAAATGAAGTTTGCAGGAATCAACATTCCAAAACATAGACATACAATACTCCAAGTCAACATGATCATGAGAGTAGGTGAGTATTTTGCACATAACTTGAGCTATAGACCTTTGACTAAGGTTTTTACTAGGTGTCTTTTTGTATCCAAGAAATAATTATCTAAGTTTATTGAAGATTATGACTTTGGATTTAGAGCTTAACATCACTAAAAGAGAAAAACAAATAGAAGTAGATTTTCACAAAAAAAAACTAAATGCTTTTTGAGTATCTATTTTCTGACTTGCACTTCTTTGAGAGAGATTACTTGATGTGTGAGCTCTTAGTTTAGAGATTAAGGGCACTAAATATGTATGCTCCCTAAAAAAATGCCTTCTCATGAGAGTAGAGTGGTTTGTTAATTTATGACATGTATGTGGTACAAATCCTCATTTATACCATTCCATCTTTTATTTGAGATTCTAGTTTTGTCAGTGCACGTATAGTGGCATTGTGGTTATGCCACTTGTATATGGATCTACTTCTTGATTGCACATGGTCATGTGAGAGATTGTTTTGGATCTTGGTTGGTACTTGCATCTTCTTGTTTTCTTTGCACATACATGATCATGGTTCGAGCCTTGAACACCCCATTTTTCATGATGATTAGCTATTGTGTTAGGTTATAGTCACTGATTCAATTTTTTACTTGCCAGCAAGATAGGTAGTCAAGTTTTGATAGGGCAAGATACCTCAATATTAGTGCAAGCAGTAACCACAAGCCAAACGCAACATTAGGAAGTCCAAACATAATTTGAAATTTTCAATCCATATGATTAGAAGGAAGAAGGTTGAAACCCTAGAATCATAGAGAACACCAAAGATAGATATGAGGGTCCATTAAGAAAAAGAACAAAAACTTGGAAAGTAAGGAAAGTGAAAATTAAAAATAAATGGAAACAAAGGGTGAATGACCTACAAGAAAACTTATAAAAAGAAAAAGAAAATAATCAAATGCTCAATGAATCTCATAGAAACTATGCACAATCAAGTGAGTCTAGTTCCAGATAAACCTAGAAGGAATCACATGAGGCACCAGTAGAATCAGTCCTAGTAGACCCTATGCGTGAAGACTTATTGACGTTCTTAAAGGCATATCAAATGACAATAATTATAGGACCCTGCTTATAGCACCATGATAGTGCTACCCTAGAGGAGACTTAGGAAGGAAAAGATTAGTCTTGTGCAAGAAGATGGTAGAGGTTGTGCAAGCTATGATAGAATGAGTGGCCATAGCCATACCATCGAAGAAGGAGAAGAAAAAACTACCTTCATTGCTAATGTTGTGATTTATGGGGAAGAAGAGAAGAAAATTTTTTGACTCTACTAAGAGAATACTGAGATGTCTTTGCTTGTAAATACATGGATCTTAAGGGTGGAGACCCCCAAGATCTATTCTCATAGAATCCCCATGGTCGTAGATGCAAAAAACGTAAACAAAGGCCATACACTTATAATGAAAACTACTTCACCAAGATTAAAGATGAGATTGACAAGCTATTAGTTGCAGGATTAACTTACAAGATAGAGCACATAGAATGGGTGTCACCCATTGTGATAGTCCCAAAGAAAAATGGAAATTTGAGAGTGTGCATCAATCTTAAGAAAGTATATGTTGTGAGGATTAGAGATAGCTATCCACTTCTTATTATAGACCGTCTTTTGGAATGTGCTACTTGCAAGGAAGTCTACAACTTCCTTGATGGTTTCTCAAGTTATAATCAAGTAGTTGTTGAACCCGAAGACCAACATAAAATAAGTTTAACTAGTGAATGGTGGATGTATGTGCTTTGTCTCATGCTTTTTGGTTTGAACAATGCTCGTATGATGTTTCAAATATTGATATGTAATGTGTTCAAGAAATTTCATCCAAAATGCATGGAACTCTATGTAGATTATTTATGCTCAACATAATCCTACTCCAAAAAAAAAAATCTTTGGGAAGTGTAGAACCTAGAAGGTCTACTTAAATCCTAAAAAAGTGTGTTTTCATGGTTCCTTATTCTATAGTGACCAAGGAGGTTCAAGTCTTCATGGGGCACTATGGATACTATAGACATTTTACCACATGTTTGTTGCTTTATTGAATTTAAATAGTCACTCCTAGAGCTTGGAAAATAGTTCAGCACTGCTCCCATCCTAAAAGCAACAAACTAGAGTTGATCATTCCATGTTCATGTGGATGCATCACGTTATGTTATAGGATGAATTCTTTTACAACCCTCATCGGAGGGCCATTTTGATTTTCCAATTTCCTATGCTAGCAAACAATTAAATGATGCTGATAGAAATTACACTACCATGAAATGAGAGGGTTTAAGAATAATGTACAGAGTGAAGAAATTTCATCATTATCTATTGTCCAACAAATTAAAATTCTTTGTAGTAATAAAGACTTGCTTTACTCAGTAAACAAGCCTTGTATCATAAGATGCTTAGTGTGTTGGTCCATACTAATAATGGATTTTGACTTCAAGGTAGTAGCAAAAAAAGGAAGCACTCATGTAAGAGTTGATCACTTGTCATGCTTAACCAATGGTTAAACACCAATGGGCATTGTATATGACTTACGTGATGGCTACCTCTTCAACTTGAAAGTAGTTCCCCAGTGCATAGAGAAGATAGAGCCATTACTCACTTATGGACCTCATCATGAAATCAATGATAAATTTTCCAAATCACTACATGAAACAATGAGATTTCGCATCATTGCAAGAATTCAATACTATCAAGATATTCAAGGTGTCTTATTATGTTGTGTTGATGAAGTAGAAAATTTGTGATTGTGACGAAGCCTCACACTAGTTTGTTAGGTTGGCATCATTTGAGGATAAGGATGTTACATAACCTAAAATTGGATGGAATTTACTCCCCTAACATGTAAAAGGACATTCATGATCCTATCAAAGATTGTGCACATTGAAAACTTGTTGAACCCATGGATTATGCCTTTTCTAGTAACCATCACACCTAAGTGGAGTAAGCCAACTATTGAAAACCTAAAGAATTGAAAGTATCCCAAAGTAATCATCACTCTGACTAGAAAGGAAGCACTTGAAGAAGAATTCCAAGATTAAAAAATCATTGGCACTTTCTAATATGGCTTCATCTTTCTTGGAGCTACATATATGCTCCAAGATGCTTTGAAGCATACTCTCTAACTAAGAAATCCTAGCACTCATGGTTTCTATGGTGTTCGTAGAATGGTCAACCATGTGCATGGCTTCCCTATGAGATGAAGATGGTCTTGAGTCCAACTAAGAAAGTGTAAGATTCTTTATATGTTTTGATTGTTTTCTTTTTTTTTAATGTTTTTATCTATGTGTTTTTTATGTACACCTAGAGTAAATAATGGTAGCAAAAAGTAACTAGTCACAAGCCTTTGTATAAAAAATAAGAAGACAAAAACACTTTTGGTATGCTCTCTACTTTTATGCATCAATCAAATATGCATGAATTTAGTGAGAGCCAATGAAGAATTCAAATTCAAAATTCAAATGTATCATCTATAAAAGATGACTGAAAAACTTGTGGATAGAGAGTCTCCAATCCGAGTTCTTACTGATTACTTTGTAAGAGAGTGAGGCTCACATCATAGCCTACACTACTCATTATCATTAGGCATTGATTATCATGCCAATGAGCTTGTACAACATTGTCTTCTAATACAATAGATCAATACTTTTCATCTATGGTCTCTCTCTCATAGTTACTCAGAAGAATCATTTTGTAATGCTCATATCTCAGTCATTTCGTCACCATTTTCAATGTTCTATAGCTTGTTGGAATCAGCCCCAATTCCTCTATATGCTGAAAATGTTTGAAGATAATCCATCTAGCAAATTTGGAGAAAAGTGCATCGAAGTACCCACTGGTCAAACTCTATAGAGGTCCTAAAAAATCGGGGGTAATGATTTGATTGCTAAATTGATTGTTCTATGTATAGTGCATCATTTTAAGTGATTGCACTTGGAATCATTAGCTCATTAAGCTAATTTGATATCTCCAAAAGGAATTTTTCTAATTCCTACTATACTAGAAGCACTAAGCTTAACAAGTAGCAAGTGTGTGAACAAAAATAGAAAGTTTTCATTGATCCTTCAACTTGGAAGTAGTCTGTTTTGGTTTAATCATTTCTCACATCATTTCCAAAGTACATAGGCACTTGTTTAGTGTCATTGGAAAGCTAAGAGGGCCTACAACTCAAATCTAAAGCAAAAAGGGGCTGGTACAAAGCAGGAATTGGTAGTACCTACTCATTTCTTGGAGTGTACATCCATCTTTCCCAATAGTGGTATCAGAGCAAAGCTAAGGTAAAATCGGAGATGGTTTTCCTTCTTTCATTGATAAATTGGATAGGAACAACTATCAAGCATGGTCCTTGAGGATGAAGACATACTTGCAAGGAAGGAGTCTCTATGGATATATCTCGAGAGATGAGGAGATGCCCATTTTCAGAAGCAAAGGACAACCTACAAGAGAGGAGCATGAAAGACTCAATACATGGTGTGCCAAGGATGCATTAGCAAGGTCATACTTACTTAACTCAATCTCTGATTTTCTTCTTCCACATATTAGGAACTGTAAGACATCCCAAGAGACTTGGGAAACATTGTCCTCCTATTTCTCTTCCAACACAAGGGCTAGGAAGAACCAATTGTGGATTGAGTTTACCACTCAAAGAAAGCAACCCAAGCAAGGCATCTTAGAGTATGTGACCAAAGTCAAGGATATATCTGATCAATTGGCAAGCATAGGAGAAGAAATTGAAAAGGAACAGATTTTTAGACAAGTAATCAATGGTATTAAAGTAGATGACAAATGGGAGAGCTTCACAACTGCCATGGACTTGTACATGGACATGCAGATTCCAGAGCTTACCACACTCATGGGACAACTTTTCACTCATGAAGCCAAGCTCAACAAGAATGGAGATTCATCAAGAGGTAATAGCTAAATCCAAAGAGAAAGGGAAGAACAAGAAGATTGAAGAGGAAGGAGCTACCTCCCAAGCCAACTATGCAGGGAGAGGTAGAACCTCAAGAGGAAGGGGCAAAGGAGGTAAGCAAGGTAGGGGGAGACCTTATAACTCCTCACCATGTAATATTTGTGGTTTGTCAAATCATACTACAGATGAGTGTTATAGGAAATTCAAGAATCAGAGAGGTAGATGATTTCAAAGAGGTGGATATACACAATCAAGAGAAAGATTTAATCACCATCAAGGCTACAATAACAACTACAACAAAAACTAAAATAACAACTACCAAGGAGGCTTCAAATCAAGGAAAGACTACAACAACTATAAAGAGGAGCACGAGGATTCTCGTCTGATTATGAATATGACTTCAAAACGAGGTATAAATGATGACCATCTCTTCTACATTGACTCAGGATGCTCAAACCATGTGGCAAGCAATGTAGCTCTTCTCTGTGATCTTGAGGAACCAAAGGGTAAGCATCAAGTACAAACAGGTGATGAGACCAAGCACTCAGTGATTAAAGTAGGAAATGTTAAGACCTTTGATGGAAATAGAAATCCATTGAGCAGGGTTCTATATGTACTTACAATTACCAAGAACTTGATGAGTGTTGGACATATTGTGGAAAAGGATTTGCAAGTCAGGTTTAATCAATATGGAGCATTTGTGGAGGATCCTAAAAATGGATTCAAGAGAATTGTGAAAGGAGAAAAGACAGGTAGATTATTCACTTTTGAACTTGAAGATACAAGGAATATTGCACTTTATAGTTACAAAGACCAAACACTATCAGAGCTTGAAATTTGGCATAAGAGATTAGGGCATATTGGTGAGAGAACTTTAAAGCAAATATGTAGAGATCAATGTGTGCTTGGGATACTTAATGTATCCAAGCAACATATGATCTATAAATGTGGTGCTTGTTAGTTTGGAAAATCTCACAGGTTACCCTTCTCAAGGAAAGGCTACATGCATGAGGACTACCTAGAGCTTGTCCATACAGATATATGGGGACCAAGTAAGGATCCCTCAATTTCTGGATCAAGGTATTATGTATCTTTCATTGATGATTTTAGTAGGTGGACTATCTTGTACTTTATGAAGCACAAAGATGAAGTATTCAGTTGCTTTAAAAAATATC
Source organism: Ceratopteris richardii (assembly GCA_020310875.1). Taxonomy (NCBI): domain Eukaryota; kingdom Viridiplantae; phylum Streptophyta; class Polypodiopsida; order Polypodiales; family Pteridaceae; genus Ceratopteris; species Ceratopteris richardii. The sequence continues at coordinate 4,014,639 of CM035439.1, read as the reverse complement.
TTGCACTTGTTGAGAACCAAACAGGAAGAAGCCCCTGAGAAAAATGGGGTGGCAGAGAGGAGAAATAGACTAATTGTTGAAACAACTAGGTCAATGTTAAATGAGAAAAAAAACCTAACCACCTATGGTCAGAGAGTGTATCTATTGCCACTTATCTTGTAAACATGTTTCCATCCAAATCTCTTGATGGGATGACCCCATATAAAGCATGTCATGGTAGAAGGCCTTCTCTTGATCATTGCAGGATCTTTGGATGTGTTGCATATGTACATATCCCTTCTCAAATAAGAGGTAAGCTAGACCCTAAGGTAGAGCAGTGCATCTTCATAGGGTATGACTTGAATCAGAAAGGATACAGGTTCTACAATCCTTCAAACAAAGGATTTATGGTCAGTAGAGATGTTGTCTTTGATGAGAATGACTCTTGGTTTGAAAGTGAATGCAGGAAAGTAAAGCTACCTTATGACTTGGAAGAGGAATTTCCAAGCCTCACTAAGGAGGAGCCTAATCATACTGAAGACATCAACTCAGATGATGAGGACATCATCAACTTAGAAGATTTCAAGGCATAGAAGTCCAAAGGTAAAGTCAAAATGAAGAAGTTGGAGGATATACCTAAATCATAAAACCAAGAAATCAGAAGATCACAAAGGGAGATCAAGAAGCCAATCAGATATGGGTATGACACTTCTTTAGTTACTAAGCACTCTGTTTATCTTGCAAAAGACTTGTCATTTGAAGAGCCATCATCATAGGAAGAGGCAAAGACCAAGGCAGAATGGAAGGAAGCTATGGATGAGGAAATTGAAGCACTCAAGGAGAATGACACTTGGAAGCTAGTGCCAAAGAAGGATTCTATGAAGGTAATTGGTTCTAGATGGATCAATAAGATCAAGAGGAATTTTGATGGCTCAATAAGCAGGTACAAAGCTAGACTTGTGGCTAAGGGTTTTGTACAAACCCAAGGAGTTGATTATGAAGAAACCTTCTCACATGTGGCCAAAATGCCAACCATTAGAGTATTGGTAAGTGTGGTTGCATCCAAGAATTGTAACATGTATCAATTGGATGTAAAAAATGCATTTCTAAATGGCTGGATCTCAGAGGAGGTGTACATGTCTCAACCTCATGGCTATGAGGATCCAAGCAAGGTAACATATGTATGTAAATTGAACAAAGCACTTTATGGATTGAAGCAGGCACCTAGGGCATGGAACCAAAGGCTGACAACATATCTTCAGATCAGGGATTCATCATGAGTAAAGCAGATACTTCTCTATTTGTTAAGAGTAGTAATTCAGAGGTAATATACCTATGTGTATATGCTGATGATATCATACTCACAAGTAATGATGCTAATGGCATCAAGCAGATTAAAAATCAAATGATGCAGGGGCTCAAAATTAGTGACCTTGGATCACCAAAGTATTTTCTTGGACTTGAGTTAGTCTATACCAACTCTGGAATTTATATTACTCAGAGAAAGTATATATATAGGACATGTTAAGGATGCCAAGGTAGCAAGCACTCCAATGCAGGTAAACCAAAAATTAAGTGCTCATGAAGGTGATGTGCTTGAGAATATTGCACGTTACCAAAGCATAGTGGGAAGCTTGAACTATGCCACATTAACAAGGATTGATATTGCTTATGGAGTAAGTGTTTTCAGTGAATTTATGCACAAACCTAGGGCACCTCTTTGGAAGCTACCAAGAGGATTTTGAAGTATCATAAGGGCACTCAAAATCAAGGATTATACTTTCCTTATACCTCAGATTTGGACATCAAGATATATTCAGATGTAGATTGGACAGGTTGCGAAGATGATAGAAGGAGTACCTCAAGTTAGCTATCTTTTACAGGTGACAAACCTATATCATGGTCTTCAAAGAAGCAACCTACTGTTGCTTTATCTTCTATAGAGGCATAGTATAGAGGATTGGCCAATGCTACTCAAGAGGCCATATGGATCAGATTGTTATATACAGATTTATGCTTGCATACTACATCTCCAATGATTTTTGGAGATAATACTAGCTCACTACATGTTGCAGCAAATCCTATTTATCATGCTAGGACCAAGCATATAGAGGTTCACTATCATTATGTGAGAGAGAAGCTATTGAGCAAGGAGATTCAGTTGGCATATATATCAACTAATATGCAATGTGCAGACTTATTGACTAAAGCATTAGATGGTACAAAACTTTGCAAGTTTAAGTCTTTGATTGGATCACATGACATTCAAGAAGATTGAAGAAAAAGATCAAGCCAAGATGTTTGGCTTGAGGGGGAGCTGTTGGTGCAAATACTAAGCCTACACATTTGGCTAGAGTTTATGTACAATTGAAGTTCCATGGGAATCATTGCTATGAAAGCCTTTACCTTTTACCACTTGTAAAAGTCTATTTGACTTGGAGGAATAATTGTAACCACCACTAAACTCTTGGAGTTTGTTAGATGGAAAAGTCACGACTTTAGTTGGAGAGAATATCTCCTAGATTGGAGGACCACTTTTAGTGAGAGCCAATGAAGAATTCAAATTCAAAATTCAAATGTATCATCTATAAAAGATGACTGAAAAACTCGCAGATAGAGAGTCTCCAATTCCGAGTTCTTACTCATTACTTTGTAAGAGAGTGAGGCTCACATCATAGCCTACACTACTCATTATCATTAGGCATTGATTATCATGCCAATGATCTTGTACAACATTGTCTTATAATACAATAGATCAATACTTTTCATCTATGGTCTCTCTTTCATAGTTACTCAGAATGGTCATTTTGTACTATTCATATCTCAGTCATTTCTTCACCATTTTCAATGTTCTATAGCTTCTTGGAATCAGCTCCAAGTCCTATGTATGCTGACAAAGTTTGAAGATGATCCATTCAGCAGATTTGGAGAAAAGCACGTCGAAGGACCCATTGGTCAAACTCTGTAGAGGTCCTAAAAAATTGAGGGTAATGATTTGATTGCTAAATTGATTGTTCTGTGTATCTTGCATCATTTTAAGTGATTCCACTTGGAACCATTAGTTCATTAAGCTAATTTGATATCTCCAAAAGGAATGTTTCTAATTCCTACTGTATTGGAAGCACTGAGCTTAACAAGTAGTAGGTGTGTGAACAAAAATAGAAGGTTTTCATTGATCCTTCAACTTGGAAGTAGTCTGTTTTGGTTTAATCATTTCTCACATCATTTCCAAAGTACATAGGCACTTGTTTAGTGTCATTGGAAAGCTAAGATGGCCTACAACTCAACTCTGAAGCAAAAAGGGGCTGGTACAAAGCAGGAATTGGCAATACCTACTCATTTCTTGGAGTGTCCATCCATCTTTCCCAACAAATTATACATACTTCAAGTTGCTTGAATCCCTTCTCACTATTATAAAAGAAAAAGTGCCAAGGTAAAAATATGATGTTAATATAAGACAACAAAAAGTTTCATTTTGAAACCATTAGAAGTGCATAAATAATCTTGGGGTGTATAATCGTGAGATATCTCTAGAATCACATCTTTTAATTAAAGTCTAATTCAAGAAAGTTGAAAATCTTATGAAGAGCTTCAAATTATTTTATGTATGCTACAAATATTCTCTCACTAGCACACTTGCATTGCCCTTGATCATCAATAGAAGAGTAGAAAGAAATCTTTTATATGAATTTAGAAGACCATTGAGAACAATGTGCATAAGTGAACTATCTAGAAAATTCTAAAAATCCAATGGCCATAAAAGTGGATTTCTCCAATGAGGAAATCTCTTCATCAAGTTAAAGTGTCCCCAATTTAAAAGTACACATAACTCAAGAGAATTTTGTGCATATTGTGATTATAACACATGCTTCTCCTATAAGAGGTTCATTCCCATAGTATGAACACCAAAGAAATTATACACAAGCTTTTATCATTTTCTAGTTTAGAATTGGCACTCTCAATTGAGATGCAACTTGAAGTGTGTGACCACAAATTGGAGACATCATATCTATTTGAAATGGCTGCTTATTTTCCATTAATCCTATGAGTACAGGCATTCCCATGGGTATTTTTAAAAGGAAATATATTGCTACTTATGAGTTGTACCAAAATTAGATGGGTTAAAGCATTTACTTATTCAAAGATTTGATGTGACACAAGCATGATTGATAAAAATATTTGACACATAATAGACTATTTCCTCTTCGTGCACTGTAAGTTTCTTGGTTGGGATTTCTCCTCTTGAGGTAGAGGTTGTGGCATTGATCCCTAATTCATGTAAGGGCCATAGGCCAACTTATAACTTTGTTGTACCACCTTTGCACTACTAAAACTAGATACCTTTGGGCAATCCTTTGCTTGCATTGCCTTCAATACTCTTAACCCTTGCTTTGTGGGGTAGTATGCCCTTCACTAGTAGAGTTGTTCCTTCAATACAAAGCAAGCAAGGAAGATTATGCTTCAATCCAAATTCCTCTTAAAGGAAAAAACATAGACTATTTACAACTATGTCTTGGAACGAGAAGACTAGGTCGCAATATAGAA
>CM035439.1:4000115-4005115 GCA_020310875.1 Ceratopteris richardii | reverse complement strand
CTATTGAAATAAAGAAAACATCTCCTAATCTACTATTAATCTCACACTAATTAAATTAAGGAGGATGGAACAAAAGAAATGAAAACATAATGAACTTGATTAAAATGAAAGACTTACATGAGTTGGTCTAGGAGCATGATGACTCCATGAGGAGGGGAAGCACACTCTTGGCAATGAGCTAGAGTAGAATGACTTATGAGGAGTGAAGGGAGGCCTTGCTTATATGGAGTTTGGGAGAATTCCCTTGCATGTGGGATATATGTGCTTACATGAGAATGAATCTAGGTTTGGACAAAAGGGTGGAGCATGGAACTCTCAACACCCCCCCTCCATGTGATGACCCTTTTGTTTTTTCTTTTTAATATGGGGACTAGTGACATATGGGATCACTTAGTCCATTTGGGTTTTAGGATCCAAGGACATATGGGATCCTTGGACATAACTTGGACATATGGGATCCAAGTATGGGACATATGGCATCCCTGGGATCTTGGGACAATGGGATCCCAAGACATATACTTGGACATTTGGGATCCAAGTGGGTTTTTAATGGGATCTAGGGACATATGGGATCCCTAGACATGTACAAGGGTTTACATCATGGGGTGGTGCTTTTGGAACCATTTGCTATCTCCTTTTGCTTTGTGTTCTTTGTTGAATGTTGCTTTGGATCCATTGATGGGATCTTTGGTAGGGTCCTTCTCTTGTTGTTTGATGAAGCTTTTGCATTTTGAGTTTTGTAGCCTTTTGACGTGTAGAGCTTGATACTCTTCTTGATCAATGCCTTGGATGTGTGGAATTTGATGCCTCTTATGAGAGGTGTTCTTAGCCCATCAGGGAAGGTCTTACCACTTTATTATGTGGCAGTGTCTACTCCCTTCACACGAGGCTATAGATATGCATTGAGAGGCTTTTGAAGCTAAGAGCATTGGGAAGGTCCTACTATGCTTAAGCATAGTGGTGTCTAATCCCATTAAAAAGAGTGTTTTGTTAAATGTTGTTCACATACATATGAGTTCGTTAAAAAAAATGCTGATCAATAAGCTATAATTCCAAACATGCATCGATTGTAGGCAATTTTCTCTCTCTAAAAGTGAAAACTCTGTATGTTTTGTGTTATGGCCCACAATGGATGCAACTGAAATCTCCATATAATCTACTCAGAGCAGCCCCTTGAACCGGGACATGAACAATGACATAAACAGTGACTTGAGCGATTAGATAAAAATATGCTAATTTGGGCTCCACGTCATTCTGTACTCTTGCACAATAGCCATACGTTCCTTTAGATATCTCGGAGCTCGGCGCGTAGTGTTGTTGATACGCGTCTTCATCCCCCTTCACTTATCTGCTTTGTGTTAAGCCCGAGCCAAGATCAAGCATCACCGATCAATTACTGCAGCTCCAACGCTAAATACTGAGTCACCTTCACAGCGGCAATATGCTTCGAAAGAAGATGGCACTGAGTCCCTCTCTGTTTCTCTTTTTCTCACTCTACAATTCATCTTTTACAGCAAAGATTTCCCCAGCATGTTCTACAGTGGCAGCGTTTGGAAGTTGCGCATCAAGAGATCTATGTAGCCGGCCGCATCACCAGCCTTGCAGAGATTGAGTGGCGCAGATGAAAAACTGCATAGTCGCTCCTCCTTGAAGAGAACAACATAATCATCAGGTATGTTCAGCAAAGATCTCAAAGAGGCCTCTGCATTTTGAATGACGGAGAGGAACTCCTTGCCCATATGGCTCATCTCCATAACGCTCATTCCAGATCCCCTCCAATTATAAAGTTCCGCTTGCGCGTGCTTGAACACCTAAGCTGGTAGCGTTGCAGGGAGTGATCTTCATGTTGGATGGGCAAAAGAATGCTGGAGACATGATTCTCTGACGATTGTATGTTTGATGTTGGCATTAAACATCTACATCCATGTTGTCTTCTACCTCATTCAAAACCTTCCGAACACAGTCAACGGCCACTTGGTCACTCATCTTATCCCATAGTCCATCGGATGCCAATATCAAGAACTCACACTCTTGAGTTATCAACGTCCTTTTAATTGCAGGTTCTGTAGAGATCCATCGCTTTAAACTTGCATCTCTGAGTGATCTTGTTACAGCCAGAGTGCCTTGCACCGTAGCTCACTATGTGACCAAGATGAAGGATGTAGGTGATCAACTTGGGAGTATTGGAGAAGAAATAGAAGAAGAGAAGCTAGTAAGGCAAATCATAAATGGCATCAAGGCTGATGACAAATGGGAGTCCTTTACCACAGAAATGGACATATATATGAACATGCAGATACCTGACCTCAATACATTGATGGGGAAACTCTTCACACATGAGACAAAGCTCAACAAGAATGGAGATACTTCTAGAGGTAATCAATCTTCTGCCCTTTACACAGATAAAAATAAGGGTAAAGATAAAGGTAAAGGTAAGAGGAATGAACAAGATGCAAGTACCTCTCAAGTGAACTTCACAAATACAGGAAGAGGTACTAGAGGAAGGGGTAGACAAACAAAGTAAGGCAGGGGGAGACCATACAACTCTTCATCTTGCAACATTTCTGGCTTGAACCATCATATCATAGATGAATGCTTGAGGAACACAAAGAATCACAGAGGAAGAGGCTTCCATACAGGAAGCTCTGGACAATGAAGAGGAAGGTTCAGTAATGGAGGAAGAAACTACCATCACAATTACAATCAAGGCTACAACAAAAACTACCAAGGAGGCTTCAAAGGAAGAAGAGACTAAAACAACTATACAGATGATCAAGAGGATTCTCTACTACTCAGGAATATGACAGCCAAGCAACGTAAAGATGATGAGTATCTATTCTATATTGATTTTGGTTGCTCCAACCATGTAGCAGGCAATGTAGCATTGTTGTCTGATCTTGAAGAACCCAAAGGGAAGCCTGAAGTCCAGACAAGTGATAACACTAAGCATTCAGTAAAGAATATTGGAAATGTTAAAACATCTGATGGTAACATGAATCTCCTAAGTAGGGCATTGTATGCGCCAACAATAACAAAAAACCTAATCAGTGTTGGATAGATTGTTGAGAAGGGTTTAGAGGTTAGATTCACAAGGCATGGAGCATATGTTGAGGACCCTCAAAAAGGCTTCAAGAGGATTGCAAAAGGTGAGAACTCTGGTAGAATTTCTACATTTGAAGTTGACGATAGAAGGAATATTGCTCTCTTCAATTACAAAGATCAAACCCTATCTAAATTGGAGATAAGGCATAAGAGACTAGGTCATATAGGTGAAAGAATATTGAAGAAAATATGGAGGGATCAACGTGTGCTTGGCATTCCAAATGTGTCCAAGCAACACATGATTTACAAATGTGGAGCATGTCAATTTAGCAAATCACATAGGCAACCATTCAACAAAAGAGGATGCATGTATGAAGACTACTTGGAGCTTGTGCACACAGATGTGTGGGGCAGAGAACCATCAATTGCAGGGTCAACGTAATATGCCTCATTCATAGATGACTATAGTAGATGGACAATACTTTATTTTATGAAGCATAAAGATGAAGTATTCACTTGTTTCAAGAAGTATTTGGTATTGGTTGAGAATCAAATAGGTAGAAGATTGAAGAGGCTCAGATCTAATGGAGGTGGTGAGTATTTTTCACATGAATTTGAAAAAACTTCCAAATTACTTATGGGTAGAGGCTATTTCCATAGCCACTTATCTAATCAATAGGATTCCATCCAAGTCTCTGAATGGAATGACACCTTACGAGGCATGGAATGGCAAGAGACCTTCTTTAGATCATTGTAAGATCTTTGGGTGCATTGCTTATGCACATATAGCCTCACAGATTAGGGGAAAGCTTGATCCAAAAGTTGAAAGATGCATATTCATTGGCTATGACCAAAATAAAAAAGTATATAGGTTATATAATCCCACTAACAAAGGATTTACAGTTAGTAGGGATGTGGTATTTGATGAAAATAACTCCTAGTTTGAAGATAATTGCAGGAAAATAAAGTTACCTTATGATTTGGAAAATGACTTTCCAAATCTGACTCAAGAAGAACCACATATATCAGAGGATGTTAACTCAAAAGATGAACAACAGATTGATGTCAAAGTTTGGAAGTTCAAGGGCAAGACAAAGTTAAAACAATTGGAAGACATTCTAGAGTCATCGAATCAAGCACTTAGAAGATCTCAAAGGGAGAACAAGAAACCTATAAGGTATGGCTATGACACATCACTAGTTACCAAGCGTTCTATATACATGGCTAAAGATTCTATGTCAGAAGAACCTTCTTCATTTGAAGAAGCCAACAAGAAGGAAAAATGGAGAGAAGCTATGTAGGAAGAAATTGAAGCACTTCAAGAGAATAGCACTTGGGATTTGGTTTCCAAAAAATCATTCATGAAGGTAATAGAGTCCAGGTGGATTTACAAAGTGAAAAAGAATTCAAATGGGACAATCAAGAGGTATAAAGCAAGGCTAGTAGCAAAAGGGTTTGCTCAAACCCATGGAGTGGATTATGAGGAGACCTTCTCACATGCGGCAAAGATGCCAATTACCAGAGTTTTAGTAAGTATTGCTACTTCAAAGAATTGGAACTTGTACTAATTAGATGTTAAAAATGCATTTCTGAATGGATGGATCTCTGAAGAGGTCTATATGGCTCAAACACCAAGATATGAAGATAAAGATAAACCTTATTATGCTTGTAAATTAAGGAAAGCATTGTATGGTTTAAAGCAAGCTCCTAGAGCTTGGCACCATAGGCTTGTCACATACTTTCAGGATCAAAACTTTGTTGTAAGGAAGGTAGCTTCTTCATTGTTCATTAGGAAGACTAATTCAGAAGTTATTTATCTATGTCTTTATGTGGATGAAATCATCATTATAGGAAATCATGGCAATGGCATCAAGAAAATCAAAGCTCAAATGAAGGAGGAGTTCAAGATAAATAATCTTGGATTGCTTGCATATTGTCTTGGCTTAGAGATTGTTTAT